>JAGKTI010006471.1:27553-40606 GCA_018397915.1 Birgus latro
TTTCCCCAATTCACTCAGCAGAATAGGTTAGAATTAGAGACCTGGATGAAGTTACCCTCATGCAGTCAACAGGCATAGTTAAACCCTTTTACTTTCCCTGTTTAACTCCCCTCCCCCTCATCCTCCATACCCTCCTTTCCTTGCATCCCTCAAGACATATCTCCCTTTGTTAAAAAGCCCTTTCTGTGCCTCCTTCTCCTCTCTACCTCCATTCCTCTGTTCTTTTCCCTTATTTGAAATTCCCTCCCTACTTCCCTCATCACCCCTGTTCATCTTTCCCTCCCTCCCTTGAACTCTCCCTTCCCCCTTCATAGCCTCTCTTCCTTGCCCCTTGTCTTTTTTCCCTCTCACCCTTTTCACCCTCCCTCCTTGAAATTCTACTCCCTCTTCAAATCCCTCCTCCCTCACCCCTTGTCTTTCCCCCACTCCCTTCTCACCTTTCTTGACATCCCTCCCTACCCCTCCTTCCTCAACCCCTCTGTCCATACCCTCCATTCTTGAAATTCCCCTTCCCCCCCTCCCCTCCATTCCCTCCTCCCTCACTCCCACTCCTACCCCCTTTACCTTCCTCACCCGCCATCCTTGAAATCTCCCCTCTTTCCCTCCATACCTCACCTTCCTCCTCTACACCCCTCCTCTCTCACCCTCTTTCCTTGAAATCTCCCTCCTCCCCTTCATACCCTCCATTGTCACCTCCTCTCCTTCCTCTCTCATCCACTCTTCCTTCTCACCATCACTCTCCTCCTCCTTCAAACTCTGTCGTCTGCCAAGGACCATCATCTGCTAGTCCATGTGAGGTTACAAATAAGAATCGGTGTTCTGATAGGTGGCGAATGGATCCCTGAGCATCAGACAAGAGGCACTTATGAGATTATCTCAAGTCTGCTTTCGCTCTGTGTAGCAGAGCTTGCCCTTAAGTGTGCAATTTTTTATACCTTAAATATGGTGACGTCTTTCATTCTGATTATATACCACCTTTGGACATTTATTTAACTGTTTTGTTTAACTGGTTGTGTGTGTGTGTGTGTGTGTGTGAACTAGACTTGATGAGAATTTGTATCAAATCTTAACCAAATTTTTATTAGAAGTTGAGAGATAGCCAAGGAATTGATCTATTGTTGTCTGTCTTTTTTTTTAGAACAGTTGGTCAGAGGTCTAGGTCAGAGAGCTCGGTCAAAATCTGACCTACTGGTAAGTTTAGGCCTTCAACCAGTTGATGGACATAGGGTGATTAAAACAATATTCAGTTCAAAAAGTACTGTACAAGGTGAATTAAATACATTAGTATGATAGTATTCAGAATAAAAAAGGCATCATACAGAAAAGTTAAGAAGTAGCAATTGGTCTTTTTTATACTGGTACTGGTATTATCTTACTACTGTAATCCATTTTTCACTGTGTATGTAAATCTGTCTTTTTACCAGTTTGTTAACATCTGTCTGTAATTATTATGTCTTTTTACATCCAGGGAATGTTCCATGTAGTTAGAAGTTCCAACCTTTCATTGAGAGACAGTAGTGCATTCTCACCAATCGAAGATCACTAACCTCTTGCAACTCAGATGGTGGTTAAGTATTGGCAGATCGGAGAGTTAATTTGACTAACGCTGAAGAGGTCCATCCTTATCATATAGCTAAAGCCTAGTGACTTTATGCTACCATGACTAAGTATTCAAGTTGTGGGAGTGGCCCAGTTCCATCAGTCCAAAAAAAACTATTTACTGTATAGTGATAACATAGCAGCTGTGCATGTGAGAAGTAGAGGTATGGAAAGAGGAGGGTTACAAAAGTTGACCCTTGTTCCTCTGAGTTATTATGCAAGACTTCTCTTCCACTCTGCTAGGCAATTTCTTGTTTGTTGCAGAGATGGCTCATTTAGCATTTTGAATGTCTGTCATGCACCATTTATTCATTTCCCTTTCCCTCTGCCACACTCACACTCACACACACACCAGCAGACTGAGCTACCCCTAAGACTTGTAAGATACCACCATGTGAGTTGCTGCTGAAGTGCTGTTTATGAACCACCCCAGTAGTTTGCCCACTGTGATGTTAGCAAAGATTTCAGTCCATTTCTTTCTCATATGTAGTTCAGTGGCAGAATAAGACAGTAATGTGGCTCTACATCATTTTCATAGTTCGTCCTCATGACTAGCATCATACTGTACGCAGTTGTTAAATTTTTGGGACGGCTCAGCATTCAAGATGGAGATATGGCATTTTTAGGCAAAGTTAAAGTGGACCAAGTATAGGGTTGAATAAAATAATGTATTCCTCAGGTAGTTTATTGTATATCATATAAAAATAGACTCTGATATGTATTCCATCTAGCGCCAGGGGGGATGAGAGTCGGGTCACACAGACTGAGGGCCTCATCACACAGGGGTCAAAATTGGATATTCTGTACTTTATTCTGATGCTCTGACCGATCATGTAGGTGGAGGTAAACATTACAGAAGAACACCCTGTTTCAGTAGATCATATTCTGAACATTCCTATTTCCACTGCTAAACTGGTAGGCATTGTTTCGTTTAACCCATTTCAATTTCCACATCCATTTAAATACAGTGATTTTCTTATCTTCAGGAGTAGCAATGACGATGCAGAACAGAATGCCTAGAATATACTCATATGAAACTTTGTGTGCATCCTGATGTTTCCTGGCCTATACTGTTTACTGTTAGACAATTGACGTCAAAATATGAGGATCAGTTTCTATTACTGCCTTCAGTATTTTATTCATTTCATTCTTGTTACCATCAGTTCATATATATTCAGCTTAGGGAAGTTATGATACTACCTCAAGCCTGACCTCTCGTTATCTGCCTGATTCTCATATAAGACAAGTTTTGTTATCATCAACAACCCTAACCCTGTTTCTTACTAGTAAATGGGTTTGGTTGGGATTCTGAAACAGTTAAAAGAAACCACATAAATATTAGATAGAATCAAGAAATAGGAACTGAAATTGCAAAAGCATTAGAACTGGATAGGTTCAAGAAACAGGAGTATGAAAACCCAAAGTAGAGAACTGTCAGAAGTGTGCCCAGCTGATAAAAGCTGTTTAGTTACAGATCGATGTACGGAGAGCAGTTACTTTGCCTAGTTTTGATATTGTATGATAGCAAAATTTGTATGAATTATAAGTAAGGCTGCTTGTGAGCATATTTTTGATCTTTCGGTGTACTATTGCTTTTGGTCAGACGTTGGGACAGATGATATATATCTGGCACAGTTATGGAATGAGAGGTGGCAGAGGTATAGTAAGTTGGAAATGCTTATTTAAGAGAGATATCTAGTTTACAGAACACTGCTTAATAAAAATACTGTATGCTGCTGCTTTGAAGCACTGTATTTCCATAACAGAGTGAAAAAAAAAATTTTGTGACAGATTGAATAGTTTGTACTGAGCGAGTGAGTCATTTTCCAACACATACTAAATAATTTTTCAAGACTGAACAACTCCCATGACTTATTAATCTGTTTTCCTAGACAGACTGAGCTAATTTGCATGATGTACTAATTTATTTTTCAGAACAGACTTATACAATCAATAACTAATTAATGAAAATCTCTCTATATATATGTAGGATTAGCAACCCTGGTGGTAGCATTACTACTCACAGGGTGCTACATGATCTTCTGAAAATCAGAGTCCAGATTCACACAAACTTAAGATCAATTCCCAGTTGTAACTAAGACCTTTGTTCAGGAAGAACAAAACACATAGGAAAATACTGTTGCACTCTCCTTTCCTTGTCCTTCCAGCAAATATAAAACTCATCTACAGTAAGATTTATTCGTAAGTTTGTGCATCCAATACTCTGGTGTTCCTGACTCCCACCTTCCAAGGCGCTCCATCACTTTGCCTCTTCTAACCACTATCAAGTTTACAGTATGATGTGCAGGTCATTGTATGTTGTGTATTGTACAGATTAGTACAAAACTCCTCTTACCTAATTTGGCCTTTTTAATTAGTGGCACCATATGTACTGAGAATATCCCAGTTTCTGCTACACGACCTTGGTACAATAGTTCCATTTCTGGCCATATCCTTAGAACTGAGAATTGCTGGTAAAGGAAAGTCCCAAATTTTTTATAGACTGATTTGAAAAATCTTTGAGAATACACTAGTGTTAGCTTGAATATCACATTATAGAATCATAGTCAGTAACAAGGTAAAGAGGCAAACACTTTCTCTTCCCATGTCATATACTGTAGATAAAATGAGTGTCAAATATTGGGGACCTTGCCTTTTGCTTCTGCAGCTCAGTTTTAAGAATTAGGTCATCTATAGTTATAAATGCCAGCCAGGAGTGACACAGTACTCCTTGGTCCCTTTTAACAGGAACATTAACACTGTATATATGATGCTTCCTTCATAACCTGAACCATCCATTATTGTCACAACACAGAGATATTAAGTATTTCAGAGTCCTTGCTTAGAGGACTTGCCGCTCCAGAGACTTCATTTATAGTTTTCTTAGCCATTTGAGTAGGGAGGAAGTTGTGATGATGTGAGGTAGGAGTGGACAGGAAGGCAGGTGTCGGGTATTTCAGTTGGCAGGGCAAGCTTGAGGACCCTTGATAGATGTAGTGGAGACGGAGTTGGATAAAAATGTCTCGGGCTGGGGACTTTCAAGGTACAGAGGAGGAAGCGGAGGTGTAGTTAGTCTAGGAGATGTAGGATGAGAGAGGGACAAGTTGGGCGAGAGGTGGTGGGTGGAGATCTGAAGTTTAGTTGATATTGCTAAAGGAGATTCCTCAGGGGTTGGGATCTGACGAGGAGATAGCTGTGGGGATGACTGCAGTGTGGAGGGAGCTGTTTCCTTGGGTTGTGTGGGTTGCTGAGGAGGGGTTACGACTGGTGAGACACTCTTATCAGGGGAGGTGTCTTCAAGCTCGGAGGTACTGGGAGAGGTGTGTATGGGAGGGCAGTCTGAAGAGGTGTTCTGATCATGGGAGGATGGAGTGTCCTGTGAGGATGGGCAGTCATCAGTATTATCCACAGACTGAGGTGAATCCTGATGAGCTGCAGAGTTAATGAGTGGCACTGGGTAGGCATACTCCTCAACTGGTGAAGAATTGCCAGGTTGTGTGAATGGAGGAGTCACAATAGGGATGAACTGTGTGTGTGTCTGGAAGGGTGGAGTGACTGGATAGAGCTGAGTGGGTGTGAGTGGGAGAGGGCCCAGGGGCTCAAGGGGAGGGTGGGAGGGCAGGAAGCTGACTGACATCCCCGGGGCGGTGGCTGATTGTCAGGAGGGCGGGTCCGCATCAGGGTGGTGTGACAGTTCTTGGTGACGCCTCCACAGATTCTGGTCAGGAAAAAATATACACGGCTGCTAGGAGTTTAGTAGGGATTGTGCATTTTAATATTATCTAGCAGCTTCCATGTAAAGACTACATCAGTATTTGCAGTAGGGCTAGAGTATGAGTAGATTAGGATACAGCAACTGTGGAGATTTTTCTCACTTCAGTTTCCATGGTAAAGCTGAAGTAGGAATAGATTAGGATTCCACTTGAGACTTGACATGTTAATTTTGTCCATCAGCTTCTGTGATAATATGAAGTACAACTAGACTAAGAATTTAGTGGAGACTGCATATTGTATCCACCAACTTTGATGATATACAGTATATGCAAAATAAGAATGATTATGATCTGAATGAAAATTTAAATGTTTATATTACCTGTCAGCTTCTGTGATAATACTGAAGTAGGACTATAGCAAGATTTAAGTGGATATTGTGCATATTAATTTTACCTGTCAGTTTCTGTGATAAAACAAAGACAGTAATCAGAATTATACAGTCCTCCAGCACCTAATATCAGGACATTTTACATTTAATTCTGGCAAATGCCTGATAGTTATACTGTGTTTTCATAGGAGACCTATTAACTTATATATTACCCCTCACAGAAATGCAGTAAAGGGTAACTCGTACCAATCACCCACCTGGCGTAGTGATGATAGACTCTTTAGTATGACCCACTTGTCAGGCGTGACCAGAGGCTCAGACAGAGACCTAGGCTCCCCTGAAAACCGCCTGGCAGACTCGTACCCAGAAGATGTCACACTGACTGTCCGGGCATCATCGTCCTGTCCTGATGTGGAGCTGCCTGGTCGTGAACACACACCTGAACCAAAAACACTTTGGATAAAAGCAAGTAAATAAATAATCTACTGTACTATGAATCTTAATACTGTACTATACAGTAATTTTTTATTCTTGTTCTGTACAGGAAACTTAGCTGTTGAGCTAAGAGTCATTATTTTCTTTGTTAGCTTCATTGAGACCCCTCAGGTAATTAGAATGCATTTTACAGTTATATACTGGAGTTAACTAAGAAAATTTTACAAAAACATTCTTTGGGGACAAACTGTCCTGAGAGACAATGTTTCACTTGTGAGATTTTTGCCCCTTTCTGAAGCAGTACGTTGTTGCTCTGTACATGGTTATTGTCTGTAGCTTTTAATTTTTTCCTTATCATACTGTTAGTGTTCTTTGCCTGCTATACAAGTATGGGCACAGCAAAATCGACATTTAATCAAAATTGAAAACTTTTATCGCATTAGGATGAAAACTTGAATTTTAGTGTGAAGCCCCAAAAGATAGCAGCTGAAGCTGAGAAACAGCCTCCATTAACCTCTTCAGTACAGTAACATTTATTTTATTCTTGCTACCACCAGACATTGTTAGTGACACATCTGGTAGTGAAGGGGCTAGGCTATGGGTTAAAAAGACAAAGTGAGCGAGTTACCGGATGTGGCAGCCGAGGGAGGCGATGTGGTGGAGGAGGGTGGGGTGTGTTGGAGAGGGGGGGACCCAGGGGTCTCTACAGGGGGCATCTGGGGCTCATCATCTGAAACACATACAGTTTGCATCATTGTTATCATTATCAGATACATAAGAGTACACACTAAATGGGGAGTTATCAGATATATTAACACTTGCATGTAACCACAAGTATTATATAGCTTTACTCTATGATCTATAGAACATTGTTACACATGCCTGAGTTCTGCATTATTTATATTGATAGTATAGCCATTAAATATAGATAGATAGATACTGCATAGCCATTAAATATAGATAAATAGATATAGACAGATGGTTGTAGATAAAGATAGCATATGTTCCTTAGATAGATAGACCAGTAGATAGACAGAGGCAAAAGTAAATGATTGAATAAAGCATACAGCTTTACAGAAAAAAAAAATCATACTGTGAATATTGCTAATTCTGGTTTTATTTAGTATGCATATTGACTCACTGGCTGGCTGAGGTGGCAGACTGGTCCTGGAGGTGGCAGA
This sequence comes from Birgus latro, assembly GCA_018397915.1. NCBI lineage: Eukaryota > Metazoa > Arthropoda > Malacostraca > Decapoda > Coenobitidae > Birgus > Birgus latro. Next base: position 34,871 of record JAGKTI010006471.1, read on the forward strand.
AAGTCGTTTGGCAAGGGCAGGGACAGGCGGAGAGGAAGGGTGTGGGGTGGGGGAGGTGGAGTGGAGGGGTGGGGAGGCAGGGATAGGGGAAGGCAGCTCCTCACTCCTGCAGGGGGTCATGGGGGGCAGGCGGCGTGGGGTGGGGGGTCGTGAATGTGGGGAGGGGGGTCGACTGTTTTTGCTTGTCCTTCCATTCTCCAGCTTACTTCCTGCTCCTCCTGGAAATGCAAGATGAGTGACTTGGAATGATGATTATTGGTAGACCCTTTTCACTTTAACCTAGTCCAGATTATTTCGGTAGTTTATTATTACTATTTTGCAGCATAATTCATGCATCTCAGTGGTAGAATATGACTACAACAGCTGAGCATCCTTTACTTATGGTAGTACTTCATTTTGACTAGCATCATATTCTAATGTTACATTGATGTTGCAGTTCACATTTCATGATGGATAGATGGCATTTTTTGCCAAAATGAGCATGAAAGACTGTAGTTAATATTTTTAGTAAGTTTTTGCTTATATACTGTATTCAACATCCCCATATTCCATACCTCACTTTCTTACACATTCTTTTACCATACTCAGTTACATTCTCCCTCTTCTGCCACACCTCCTCCTGCCTTTAGCGTACTCATATACTCTTGTTACTGCCCTACTCATATCCATTATTTCTGTATAACCATACAGTCTAGCTTAGTATACTTACTTAAGAAACTTCCATAGTTCATATCTGTACAGATCACTCATATACTGTATCCTATTCTTTCTAGCGTATGTGTTTTATAGTGCATACATACTTCAGTCCCATTTCCAGTTCTCTCACTCTTGACTTTTCAAACTCATGCCATACAAAAAGCCTCACACCCCTTCACTTACGTACTTCCATGCAATCCACTTGCAGCCTCTGTACTCTGTCAGTAAGATTAAAATGCAAGTGTATCATTGGTTCCTTATCCCCCCCCTCCCCCAAACACACAAGAGGAGGCATTATTCTGCTCAGTGATAATGATGATGTTGATAAAAGCAATGAAAATGAAGGTGATAAAGATAACAGTGCTGGAAATGATAATAATGACAATGGAGACTTAAAAAAAAAATGAAGATAATCTCTACCTGCAGTGGGTGTTGGTGAGTCCTTGTTCCTGACCTTCTCCCCCAGTACAGCAGGAGACAGCGTTCTGGGGGAGGGCACCCTGGAGGCAGGGCGGGTGGGGGGATGAGGCAGTTCAGGCAGGGTTGGGGTGGTGGTGTGGCTTTGAGTTCTACTGGCATGTAGGGCAGGAGGGCTGGGGGGCTGGACATCTGGTGGAAACTCGGGTATGTTGAAGGTAGACTCCCCTGCAGAATAATTTGTTTTAGAAGGCATATGAGGAATACTAGATTTAAAAGATGTTAGAGAAGGTATTTTATGTGGCATCTGAGGTATACTTTGACTTTTTGATGGTACAGATATTAGTGGGAATATTCCTGAGGATATTGAAGATCGACTCCCCTGTGGTGTTTTAGAAGGATTGTGGGAGAAGTTATATCACCAGCATAATCATCTTCATTTCAGTGAGAAGATCCATATTCAAGATAGTCTGGTGTCCACATAAATAATTACAAAATTGGCTGACAGTAGATAGAAAACAACATAAAAGACATCTGTGAACTGAGGGCCAATCATTATACTGTATAGAGAAAGAGGGGTAGAAGAACAGAATTGCTTGGAAGTTAATTTGTTGAGACTATTATCCATGTATGTGTGTGTGTGTGTGTGTGTGTGTGTTTGTGTGTGTGAGAGAGAGAGAGAGGGAGAGACAGACAGACAGATTGAGAGAGAGAGAGAGAGAGAGAGAGAGAGAGAGAGAAAAAAGTTGATAGCATGGTCAGACAGAGAAATTAACATACTGTAATATGTAGATAACCAGTTTGTCTCACCAGTCATCCTCCTAATTAACGCTGGTACTGGGGGTGAATTAGAGCGAACCAGGGGAGCCTCTGGTTGGTGGCCCTCCATGTCCTCCTCCCCCTCACCCTCCACCCTTACACCCTCACCCTTGCCCTCACCCTCATCATCACCATCACCCTCGCCCTCTCGACCCACGGGTAGGGAGGCAGGCTGTGGTGGTGGAGGAAATATATGTTTAAATTTGTATTGCATAAATAAATGCAATCATGTATCATAACTCCTTTTTTGCACACATAATTTATCATGGGTAGTAAGGATTTTATCGGATTAGGAGTTCATGAGTTACCGAAGAACATACTGAGCTTGCAATATGATCCTGGTTTATTAGTTGATAGTATACTGTACTGATATGAGACGTATACAGTACTAGGTATTGTTTGACTTTATACTGTACAGTACGAAACCAGTCTCAAAAATACTTCATTACCACAACTGCATTATTGCTGCAGAACGCTATGTGCATTCCTAAAAATATTCTTTAACTAACCAGGTCTAATCTAACCCAGCCCATCCAAATATGATTTAACCTTATCTGACTCTCTCTCACTTGGTTGTTCTCTGGCGTGTAGGGCCTGTGTAGTGCAGGAGTGAGGGCTGGCTTGATGGGCGGCCACTGCTTGGAGGACAGAGATACCCTGCTGCTGCGCCGCCGATCACGTGGAGATGGTGATCTGATGGAGAACATGAGAAGTAAGTGACCTGTGTAATTTTTGAGATATCAGTGGATGATAGATTGACTGACTGATAAATGCATAGATGTAGACATTAGCATAGGTGGATAAATAGACAGATGGATTCAAGAATGGATAAACATTTATGTATTTAGTTGAATAGATACAGGTTAAAGATATTTAAAGAGAGAAAGAGAGAGAGAGACATAGATGATCACAGATGGTAAACTGTTAAACAGGTTGATAGCTAGACAGAGATACAGTAGGTAGACAAACAGGTAGCTTGATTGTTAAATTGACAGTTGGAGAGATAATAGAGTGAGAAAATCAGGTAGGAGAAGAAAGATTATTCAGAATCTGTTATACCTTTTTTTTTTTTCTGATAGATACTATATATGATGTTCCAGTCACCTATAGAGATTGTAATCACTGCAAGTAAGTCATTGCAGTCACTCCAGCTTGAGTGCTCTACAGTTATACTGTCAGGCATGCCACATATAGAATTAAACTAACTGATGAGGTAAAAATACTGAGGAACCTTCTTTGCACATGGCAATATGACCTAAGATCTAGATATCTGTCCATACAGGTTAGCATGGCATTCACACTTCCTCTTACCCATTTTCTCTTATCTTGATAGTGATGGGAATAGAATTATAAAAAGAAGTAGGGAGATAGAAAAGAAGGAAACGAAAGAGAGTGTAAGGAATGAGGGATGGATAAAGTGAGACATATGAAGTATGGAGAAACCCAGAAGTGTAGAAAGGAAGAAAAAAAAGCTAAGGGATGATGAAAAGAGCAGTGATTGAGGGATGACAGAATAGCAAAACAGGACAGGAGGAAAGAAGCAAAAAAGATTGATGAAAGAAACACCCTCTTTAATATATATCATTCCTGAATGTGGTAGCACTAGCATGTATTCTGTATGGATGGCGGTGACATGAAAGTTTATGACACATAGGAAGACTGTTGGGCCTTAGGGAAAGTCTGTGAACCAGAGCTGGACACATAAAAAGTGTACCTGGAAATGTCAGATGATAGTGACTCCTGACGTGATTTGTCCCAGGTCTTCCGTCGTCGTCTCTGTGGGTGAGGCTGATCACTCTCTTCCGTGGGTGTCTCTCGCTCACACCTGCTCAGCGACCTGCAAACATACACAAAATAAGGTCTCTAAAACATTCATTATCTCAAATTAACAATGTAAGGTGTCCTATGACTGCACTGATTGTGTGTTACAGGTATTTTGTTGGAATTTTCAATTTCAGAATGTATTCCTGTACATCCTCCATAACCATTTTTTTTTTTTTTTAAATAATTCACAGTTTATATTTAAAACATTTTTCTTAACCTTCTGTCAGGCAGCAGTCTCCCTTACTTGAGTATAGTCATATAGCTTTAGCCATAATTAATAACCTAAATGGCATTGAACCCTACAAAGGGTTCAGTTTCTCTGGTTTACTTATAAGTACTAGTGTGGTGCAGATAGGAAGACAGTTCTTACGGTCGGTGTTTGGTGTCCATGGATATAAAAGCATGACTAAAAGTGCCAGAACATTATTTTCTGAGTCCATCCGTAAACCATTAAACATTGGCTCATATTCTGTCTTCCTGCATTACTTAAGTACTGTACCTTGCAGTACGTCGTCTAATCCTCCTGTTAGAGTATGGGTCCTTCTCTGACTGCTTCCTGTAGGGTCTGTCACTCTGGTTGTGGCCCCATGGTGGGCGGGCATCACTGCTGTGGCCACTGTCCCGGGGCAGAGAGGCCGTGCTTCTCCTGCTGGACCGACGACGGGGCTCCTTCTTCCCTCTGAAGAGCATACAGGGATGCCATCCACTCTCTTATTTAGTATATTTTATAAAATGGACTGAATGAGGGTTTAATATGATTATAGCACTACTAAGAGGACTAATATTAATGATACTTTAGAGATGCTGAATATAAGTAATGCCAGATATGAGTACCATTCTTACTAACCTTTCAAGCTGTGGGGTGTCACACTGGATGCCACACTCTCTGGATGGCGGGCCACGGTACTTGGTGGGTGTGATGATGCGGTTGGTGATGTATGAACCTGGGTAGTCATAGCCGCCAGGAGCCAGGTGCTGACCTGTAGTTAGGAAAAGGGAGATGAAATATAAATGGTCAATGATTTCCACATACAGTAAATGCCATACATACACATGGGTGCTCCAGCATAGATTTTTTTACATACACACCACCACTCAGATACAAATTTTAACAAGCACACAGCCTGTCCAATGCAGATTTCTCCATGCACACCTTACACAGACACAGGTACTCCAATACAATTTTCATCATATACACAGCCACACTACATTTCCACCTGCTTACAATACACAAATACAGCCACTCAACACAAATTTTCATATGCATTTCTCATTTTATACACCAAAAAAGCTTTCCACACGTACTGCCTATGCATGTGTATGTGTAGCATTAGGAAGGGGCGGTTTACTTCAGAGTGACAGGGTGGTGTTTTTTGACCTGTGCCCTTCAGGACCCCCAAACAATGGCATTCATGCATACATAACATACATAGGTATACATACATATGCACTTACATACATACATATAATTTTCCAGATTAGTCTGATACACAGGAAATCATTGTAATCATTTTCTGTTATGCTCATTATCTTTGTCTGTATCTTTAATTTCACCATCATCATTTTCCACTTCATCCATATCCGTATTAAGATTTTTAAAAATCTGAGCCAAACGTTACTATGTAGTGTAGAAGGCAGTTAGCATTGTTTTCTTGTATTCACTGTCTGAATTATTCTTAAGAGCTATTTAATAGCTTTTAGTCAAGCATTTCTCTACTTATATGCTGTATTGTTTCAGATTGCTAGTCTGAAAGTTTCATTTAGAACTGAAAACCTCATTTAATTGTTAGTCATGCCACAATTCTCCATTTTCTGTGTAGGTCTGTTTACAGCAAATGTAATCAGAGGTTGCTTATATCTGCATTGCTCCAATGGAAAGCCTCCAAAAAGTTAATAGTAGAAAGGGGAGGAGGGAACTTGGTGTTCAACCTGACCAAGTTATAAACACACACACACACACACACACACACACACACACAC
>JAGKTI010006472.1:2998-40600 GCA_018397915.1 Birgus latro
TTTATGCCTCTGGTCGTACCACTGGTATCGTGCTGGACTCCGGTGATGGTGTGTCCCACACTGTCCCCATCTACGAGGGATATGCTCTTCCCCACGCCATCCTTCGTCTTGACCTGGCTGGCCGTGATTTGACTGCCTACTTGATGAAGATCATGACTGAGCGAGGCTACTCCTTCACCACGACGGCTGAGCGAGAAATTGTTCGCGACATCAAGGAAAAGCTTTGCTATGTCGCTCTCGACTTTGAAAGTGAGATGAATATAGCTGCTGCCTCCACTTCTCTCGAAAAGTCCTATGAACTGCCTGATGGTCAGATCATCACCATTGGCAATGAACGTTTCCGTGCTCCAGAATCACTGTTTCAACCTTCCTTCCTGGGTATGGAATCTGTTGGCATCCACGAGACCGTCTTCAATTCCATCATGAGGTGCGACATCGATATCAGGAAGGACCTGTTCGCCAACAACGTTCTCTCTGGTGGCACCACCATGTACCCTGGTATTGCTGACCGCATGCAGAAGGAAATCACGTCCCTGGCTCCCTCCACCATCAAGATCAAGATCATTGCTCCTCCTGAACGCAAGTACTCCGTCTGGATCGGTGGCTCCATCCTGGCCTCTCTGTCCACCTTCCAGTCCATGTGGATCACTAAAGAAGAGTACGACGAGTCCGGCCCCGGCATTGTCCACCGCAAATGCTTCTAATCCAGCAGGTCATGTTGCTGTTAAACTCACATTTTGTTTTTCCTGGAGATCTAACGATAATACTTTTACCTATGAAATTCATATTCAGTATTTCTATTTTATTTTCATATAGGCTATATGTATATCATTATTCCCTGCATTCCTGTATCATTGAAATAAAGCAAATTTCTCTATTCAAAGGTCATGATATCCTATATATGTATGATAAAGGAAATTTGTATATTTGATTGACATCATACATTATGTATACAAATAATGCACAAATACTCTGTATGAACGCTGTATGAAAAGAAAACTTAGTGGACTTAATTTACTTTTTATGTGTAGTAACGAATAAATGGGTCCCTATAAAAGTTTAAGCATTAATTAATGTTCGAAGGCAAATAGAGGACATGAACAGAATATTTCTGTCCTTTATGTTATTCAAACTTCTTGTCTCTCACCCCAGCGTAATTACTCAAAACAGCAAAAATACACAGAAATGCACTTGATTGTGATTTCCTCACTTTCTACCGTAATTTTAAAAATAAGATATAAAAGTAACAATACACATGCTTTTATGTTTGTGTTTCTGGTGTATCATTTGTTGCCGATCACCCTTAGCTTGGTATCTTATTGTTCCTACTTTATCACGAGTCATCAAAGTTTCAAATGCAGAAACATTATCTCTCTCTCAAACCAATCAAACATCCAACCGGCAGTGTAAACCTAGGTAAGAGACTTCCCACGTAAATCCAACTTTCAGTAAACATTCCGTCTGCAGGTCCGACTGCTAGATATTAATAGTTCCGAGAACATGATACTACTGGGAGACCGAGGCTTGTGCTCTGTTGGGCCTATATTTCATTACATTTCGTTCATATTTAAACTCGCAATAGCCAGGTCATACATTAAGTCCAGGTTTGTATAAATCTCATCATAGTCTTAAATAAGTATGATAGGCGCAACTATAGAAAGTGGAGTAAGGTCGAATCAAAAGTACAGTACAGCTTAAAACACTGGTGTAAGAGTGAAATGCGCACAGTAGAACAGAGGTGTGTGGGCCGCTTCGTCATGTCAACAGTTTACACTACAGCCTTCCCAGTCAGGGCTCTGTCCCCCTTGCTCACCTCTCCCCTCCCTCTGCCCGTTCCTTCCTCTACCTCCCTAGCCTTGACTCACCAGCCGCCACGCCCTCCCTCACTTCTACATCGGTTTAGAATGCCATCCCCTCTTATGCTGTTGATTTCTCTTTCCTCTCCCGAATCTCAGCACACATACCCAACCCGATAGATACCGTCTTTCCTCCACCCAGCGTATCCATGCCTACGAGTACACAACTTCACTTTCATTGATTAGGCCTCCACGCCTCCAGAGGATTAACAAGTGAAAAAGAACGTTCCTCTACCCTTCATTATTCTCTTGCTATTTGCTGCCACTGCCATCACTATCTTTTATTTTTTTAGATGATTTTATACATCACATCTGTAGAGTTGAAACAGACAGGCTAGAATATCATTAGTCAATTACGCCCTAGCTGCATGACATTACCGCCTCCACTGTAAACAAGGGTGGCTGCGTGTAAAAATGCTAATGCTTACTGGCGTCGAGTTCAACCAGTGACTGACAGAGTGACAATGTTGGTGGAACTGACATATCGACATAGGCAAGGTACAGTAGTAGGTAAAATTTCAGTTCTTCTCATATAAGTACTGTATGTGCTGTTACATATAATTATATACCGATACACCTATTTTACTCACTTCTGTTATACTAACTTTTTTAGTCTATATATTTTTTTCGACTCTCAAAACAGATTAGCGAAAAATAGTTGAGCCTAGAAAAACTGAAAAGGGTGAGATGGGTGAAATGAAGGACTACAGGTGCGGCAGGCAATGGTCGGGGATATATGGCGAGAGGAGGGAAACTGAATCAAAGACTAGATAAGACTAATATTTCCGGGAGAGTGGAGTAGGTTGGACAGTACTGCCGCAAACTTAGTCATAATATGGTCACATGGAGATTTTTTTGGTCGTGGTCACCTTAAATGAAATGACATGATAACAGAAACATAAAAGAGAAAAAAGGACCCGTGCTTGTACAAGGGATTCCAGCACCGAGCACAATATCACGATAATTTCACTCACTTCCTTGGCTAGTGAGTCTCAGGATTTGTTATTTGAGAGGTGTGGGTGTCAGGGAGTAGAAGCTTCTGGGTTGTGCGTGGGAGGGAGCTTGCTGAATTAATGGGATTGGTGACTATTAGTGCACGTATGTATATATACGTATGCATGTATGTGTGTGTGTGTGTGTATGTGTGTGTATTTGCTTAGGTTACACAGTGACTGCAGGTCTGTGTGAGAACAGAATACCTATGTGGGTAGCTAATACTCTCGCACTCCTGGTTAGATAAGGACCTACAGAAAAACAGAACTGACTGTTCATCCTCCACCTACATCTTTCTGTTACTCAAGGCCAAGGTTGTGTCAAGATGGTGTACCCTAACTTTGTCTCTGCCTGTCCCTACAAACACTTCCTCCCCGCCCAGGCTCAAGGCCGTATGTGAGGTTGCATGGGAAGCTTCGTAGCACCCATTCCTAGCGAGTGTTTGCTGTGTTACTTATGCTGTGTTAAGTTTAGATCAGTGGCATACAAGAGGATACTGAGGCATAATGCACAGGATCAATTGCTATGGAAGAGGTGCATTGAAGCCTCTTGTTCTGCTCAGAATGCGCCACCCAGTTCCACGCAAGCCTATCCATTCTTAACAACTTACGTAGATTTGCATTTTTGATGGATTTATTAGGGGTAAACAATGTGCGTTTTACAAAGATGGTATTTGTATCTTGTGAAAACTGGAAAAATTGTCCCTCTGACTTATCCAACGTAATTAAATTTATAATTATCAAGTAATTTGCACAAAACGCGTTAGCTAAATATCGACAGTGCACTATTCTATGAAACTATTATCACTATCTGCAATATGTCTTTTAAATGTCATGTATCAAACCTCCACCTATTCGGCATCTACCATGATCTGCATATAATGTTACAACTGTTATTATCACACATAATGAATAACTTCTCCGATATCAAGAAGTCAAGGACTAAGATAATTTACGTGAATATGTAAGACAAATGGCGAGCTAACTTTATTATATTATACTTGCACCTTAAACCCACTATCATCTAGTTTAAGTAAAAGAAAACGTGTGTATGAGTCACTGACGTCACGGCCGGGTTGGGGGCGGACAGCGTGGGAATGAGTTTGGGTGGGTGGAGGGGTGGCAGGAGTGTGTGAAGGGAAGGAATGGGTGGTAGTGAGTGGTGGATGAGGTGGTAAGGAGTGATTGAAAGGGATTCAGNAGGTGTGGTAAGGGGTGGTTGTAGGTGTGGTACGGGGTGGTTGCGGGCTAGTAGAGGTGGTTGAAGGGAGTGAGAATTGATTAAAGGTGTACTCGTAGATGAAGGGATGGTAGGGGGTGGTTGAAGGAGTGATAGGAGGTGGTAGGAGTGACTGAGGAGGTTGAAGGAGTTTGCTGAAGGGGTGGCAGAGGGTTTCCAGTGGGCCTTGAGTGACACTGGAGTTCTGCTGGAGGCGCTACAGGGGTACTCACCTGTGCCGGATGGTAGACACAAGGAACTCTTCTTGTCGCCGAGCCGTGTCCCAGATGCACAGTCACTCCTAGGATGCAAGACAAGGCCACTTGCAACACCACCTATTGATGCAGAGATGGGCTATTTCCAGCACCACCTATAAATGCGGAGGTGAGTCACTTAGAGCACCACTTATACAGTAGATGCAGAGACAGGACACTTGCCACATAACATATTCACTGGTTTTAGCGATGGGCCACTTGCATCACCACATATACAAGTAGTTATAGAGATAGGCCACTTGCAACGCCACATATTCAGCAATTATTGAGATGGGACAGTTGCAACACCACTTAAGGTAGAGAAGGTTCTCATATAACACAGCTTATTGAGGTTAGGAGGGATGGAGTCATGTTCCACAAGAGGCGAAGGTGTCCCTGATGTGGCAGGGTATAAGCAAGTATTCTATGGCAGACTTTAGGCAGTTCATTTTCAATCCATAATTTAAGGTTAATGATAGCGTCAGTAAAGTAACTTAACACAGATCAGACTGAGTAATCCCCCATCACACAGCTATTATCCCTCATCATACAGCAAAAGTCATGAAGAGTCATCTTTATCAGAATCCCGAGTATCTTTTATTTATTTATTTGTTTTCACGATAGGCAAGGTTCCGTTGCAGCGAAGTATTATCGCAGACCGTTTTCTATTTCACACTGGCACTTACATTCATTCTCATTTTATTCTGAAGTACTTGGTAGCGCTATGAGTGAAAGCAACTGTATATACAATCAACACTATGCATAAGTTATGCTTAGGAGATTTATAAATATGGCACCAGAATCCTGGCAGTAGTATAGGGATTTTTGTAGAATCGGCGACATAGAAGTAAACGAATGCAAGTGTTGTGAATAACTTTCAAACGAAGAAAAAAGAATTTGGAGCTTTTCATCAGACCTTCCAAACGATCCGCACTCTATCTGTGGATAGTTTATAATGGGGGTTCCCCATTTTTTTTTACATAACACTTGATATTTTAATAACTCCTCACCACTATATGCTTTCACTCATAATTCCTTGTACGTAGAGTGTGAACATGGAATAATTGAGTCCATATGCTCACCAATAACTAATATTCACATCATTACACAAGTTTGAATAGATGTCTTTGCTTCTTTTTATTTTCAGAGAGTAAGAAGGTGGTCAAGTAACATAAAACAAGCGAGTACTTGATCTGGGTTTGCCTTTAACAGTATAGCGGTCCACTCATACCCAGCAACTTAGTATAACACTGAAATGTGGTGCGTGTAACTTACACCAGATTATTTATTATTTTTCTTTTTTACACATCTTTCCAGCACTGAGGTGTGGATATTATCTCAACGTACACCAGTGGTAAATCCCAAATTTACCACTAGTGGGAACCTCTAATTTAGGATGAAACTGCAACACTTTATCGGCGTCTCCAATCACTTGGTTTGTAGAATGAAAGGTGCTCACGTACACGATCAGTAAACTCCACAAGCTGCACGATGATGCTCCACACACAAATTACTCTCTCTCACTGGCGAGAAAATGAATCCGACCGACTTTTTCCAACCTGACTGTCCGTGATTCGAATCTGTTCGATTCCCCTGTCGTAAACAGATTCGTATGGCTGTGTGGAATGTGAGAAGTGTGAATGGTAAATGCTAGAGAATGAAAGTAGTGAATGTGATCAACGATGCGCGATATGATGTAATGGCGTTATGTCGACCAACATGAAAGGGTGTGAGATAATGAGAGAGAGGGCGTGGAATGTGTAAGGTCAGATATGAGCACGAGTTTTACACTTAGGACGAAAGTGGGAGCGCAGGTAAGCTGAGAGGATATAGCAGAGTGAGAAGCTGGAGAAACGACTGTTGACATAAACACTTAAGTTGAAGTTGAAAGCATAATACTAGTGAAATACACTGAAAGTCATGAATGTTGTTATTTGTTGGCCATTTCCTGGGAGGTATGAGGTAACAACCACAAACGGATACTTTATTTTTGAAGTACAAAAGCTGTGACAAGTGGCAGATGGCAGACTCCCACCACTTGTTATGCATGCACTGGCAATTACCTCAAGCAATAGCATCACATACTGGAGAAATAAGGAGGATATTCGTGCATTTTTGTGCATTGTTGGCTTGCCTGCAGTGAAAAAAATGCACTTCCTTAAATACTCTCCTTTCATTTATTTATCATGTATGGAAAACTACAGCCAAGGCATTCTCTAATGTTCATGGGACTTGTGGACATACGTTAACTTCTGAATATTATTGACAATCCACACAGAGGATGATAACGGGATGCTTAGAAATAACTCTTACCTTAATTTCCACCGAGGGAGGGGTACTAGTGAGATCATTACTCAGGGGTTGTTATTGCACACGCCTTGCTTCTTGCTAATCTTCCCCCTCCCCGACAGCCCGACCCACGTGCAAGTTGGACGCGCCCCAGAAGCATCACTCAGGCCATTACCCTTTATCTTATCATGTACAGCTACGGACAATATATCGACTCATCATGTAATCGAATAACTGTGAAACTCGTACACAGTATTGCCACACTTTGCCATCGAATAACTGTGAAACTGTAGCATAATATCGCTCCAAACCGTAGTCGAAAAACTGTGACACTCTGATATAGTATTCTGGAAAGACTGGGTTCCGAAGATCGTATCGCTGGGTTTCTAAAGTCATTGTTCACTGTCTCGTTATCTATCGTAATGAAGTGCACCATTATTTATATCCGCACTTCTACCGATGAATCTAACTTAGCTCTGACCAGGCAGGTTTTCATTTTCCAGTATACAAATGCGTTATAACAGCGAAAATCATCAGTCACTACTATTATCCATTTTCTTATAAAAAAAAAAAACGATGAATCCTATAAAGATCTGGTATGACAGGTTTTCTCTTCTCAATATATTCATGCACCAAAATACAGCAAAAATAAACACCTTTACGTAATGAATTCGGTAAACCATTATTCCGAGATGATTCAGACATAGCACTGGCAAGGTTTCCATTTCTTCATTCCTCGATATACGCATTACCAAGCCGTGAAAATATTAATCTCATTTTTCGAGGTGACAAAGTGGATCCCATTCCATTAACCCTCTCACGCTCGGAACTACTCTGAGATTCTATTTCAATATTATCAAATGTTTATATTCAACAGAGTGATTCATTAGATCCATAGAGTATCTAAAAATCCATGTTACATATTGATGAAGGAGAGCAAGTTAGTATTTTTCAGTATACGACGGCATTTAAAGGAGCAAAAATCATCATCTTTACGTAATGAGCTCAGTACTTTGTTATCTGGAGGTGACAAATTGAGCTCCTTGGCGTCTGGCCCACACGTACGTCCTCAGGTGTTTTGCCACAAAGGTGAGTTTCGCCTGATGGGTGTCGCCGCCATGGTAATATATGCTGCTTCTTTTTTTTTTTTTTTTACTGCCACCCGTACTGTGTCCCTCCCCCTTTACACTTTTTTTTTTTTATTACCATCCGTATTATTTTCCTCTTTCTCTCCCCAGTTTTTTCACCATCCTAAGAATCTCAGCTGACACTTAACCTCTTAAATCTGGTGGTGTTTCTCCCTCTTTATTTATTTCTCCTTTAAAGTTTGTATTTGTCTTCTCCAGTGGAATTTATATAGTCTAAGAAATACATACATTTTCAAACTGGAGGAGTTACCTATAGCCTTCAATAGTATTCAGTTATGAAACATCTTTCCTAGTCTCAGCAAATTCGTCTGAAGATACCAAGGAGAAATAAACAAAAGGTAACAAAGGGCTAGAATGTCACAAGTAGTAGCATCTCTTTGTACCTGAACAATAATGATTAAAACAGCACCCTTTCAACACCTCATCGCCAGACAAAGACGCAGGGATTACGGCGAGGGTATTTCGGGATGTCCAAACATAACTGAGATGTGGAGTGGCGGGGAGGGGGTCGTGGGTGGTGGGATCCTAGCAGACCAAGGGACGATGTTTTTATTTTTGTTTTTTGCGTGTCATGCCGTTAACAGAGAGCCAGTGGAAGGCCGCCAAAGGGAGGTATCCGACACAGGATTTGGATGACAGGTGTTATTTCTGAAAGGGCTGGCCATGTATATAAGGTGTGCGGGTCAGGTGCATCCCTTTAGTCTCCGCTGGACTCAGGATACATCGCACTGTAGGTGGATCGACATTTTTATTATTATTATTATTATTATTATTATTAGTAGTAGTAGTAGTAGTAGTAATATTTATGCTGTTTGTAGCCCGTGTTCTCGGTGGTGTGGGGGTTTTCGTGGAAGATTTCTTATGCTATTAATTTTGAATATTACATCTTAATGTCCTCTTTTATGCTGCTTGCGTTGCGACATACAAGAAAGCATCAAGGTGTACTAGGTAAAATATATACCTTAAGAAGGGGTGTCACGAAAACATCTTAGTGAATGAGAATACAACCGTGTTAATGAGCTGTGAACTGGCAGGTTTAAATCATGTTCCGTGACTTTTATTACTATACGTCAACTATCTTTCGTAATGAATGTACAAAGTAGAACACCTGTACACTATGGGCACTGTTCAGAACCACTGACATTATTTATACACTGAAATGTACTGTTTTGACAACTTTTCTCCTTTTACAACTGATAAAATTTTCAGATATGGGTTTCTGAGGAAAATGGAAAATCTATACAATAACCTACATTAGGATAAAGGCTTCCGTTTGTTATTATCCATTAAATCTCTTCATTACATTCACAACACAGATCGTGAAAAAAATGAAAATAAATGAAAATTTATATTTCCTGATCGTGACAGCCAGTATAGTAAAAGCACTTGGTATTTGCCAGTCACTGTCATTCATTAATGATACAAATAATACGGTGGGTGAAAATTAAAACCTGTGTATTAACGAATGATAAGTAACCTATTGACTCTGATGACGTATTTTCATTCTGTTCTTGCTTGCTTCAGACGATTTTGTTCAATATATGGGATACTTTTCTGACTGGAATGGGTAGATATAGTCTGTATGAATCCTTTCACTACTTGTGATCTCTCCAAGTTGAATAAAATCATCCGGCAGAATCAAGAATAAAATAGAAAAACGCCATCGGGCTGAATGTGTTAAACAAGCAAAATACATAAGAATTCTTGGTGGGTGTCAAATATTTTTTTCTTGAGCACACTCATTTAGTGAAAATATCAGTTTCGCGTTTCTTTGTTTAAAATTGGCTTAGAGTATCGCTGTTAGAGCTTCACGTCCCCACCCCGGCATATGAGTGTGAGTCTAATGGATATTTATATTGCGAGGCAAAGAAAACGGGTTGTCCCTCATAGCATAAGAGAAAACATATGAACGAGAGAGGAATCTTCCCTGACTGCCGCTTCTTACTGAACGTTAAGATACAACTGTTCTGCTAAAGTAGTGCGATTTCTTCAATGATTTATTACTTGTGAACTCCTTATGTATCAATAAAATATATGAACAATGACTACGTTTCACAAACACCCCCCCCCCCACACACACACACATTTGAAAAAGAAAAAAAAAGGATAAGCTTACCAGATATCTTCTCATAATGTGTGATGTGTGTGGAATATTACAGCATAACTATATATGTTGTCGATATAACTGTAAATTAGTAGTTTCTGCAACATAAATATATATGAGGCACAGCATTTGTGCCATATGAAAAACAGAAATATTCAAAACTTAAGTTCCGAAAAGTAGGGTAAAATACGTGAATATATAATTCATGATATGCAAAAAATTATAAGGAAATTTCCTGTTAAAACTTGAGGATATTGATAGCTCCATATTGTCATCTCTGGGATCATTTTCTGATAAATTATGTGAATTGCAGGTCACAAGCGCTAACAACAGCTCTTAATCATGTGTGATGAAGATGCGTGTGCCCTGGTTGTGGACAATGGCTCCGGCATGGTCAAGGCTGGCTTCGCCGGCGATGACGCCCCCCGCGCCGTATTCCCCTCCATCGTAGGCCGTCCTCGTCACCAGGGTGTGATGGTCGGTATGGGTCAGAAGGACGCCTACGTCGGCGATGAGGCCCAGAGCAAGAGAGGTATCCTGACTCTCAAGTACCCCATCGAGCACGGTATCATCACCAACTGGGACGACATGGAGAAGATCTGGCACCACTCCTTCTACAACGAACTTCGTGTCGCCCCTGAGGAGTCCCCCGTCCTCCTCACTGAGGCTCCTCTCAACCCCAAGGCCAACCGTGAGAAGATGACACAGATNTACCTGATGAAGATCATGACTGAGCGAGGCTACTCCTTCACCACGACGGCTGAACGTGAGATCGTCCGTGATATCAAAGAGAAACTTTGCTATGTCGCTCTCGATTTTGAAAGTGAAATGAACGTAGCTGCCGCCTCCTCCAGTTTGGAGAAGTCTTATGAGCTGCCCGATGGCCAGGTAATTACCATTGGCAACGAGCGTTTCCGTGCGGCAGAGGCTCTTTTCCAGCCTTCTTTTCTGGGAATGGAATCTGTTGGCATTCATGAGACTGTCTATAACTCCATCATGAGGTGCGACATTGACATCAGGAAGGATCTGTTTGCTAACAATGTAATGTCTGGTGGCACCACCATGTACCCTGGTATTGCTGACCGCATGCAGAAGGAAATCACGTCCCTGGCTCCCTCCACCATCAAGATCAAAATCATTGCTCCTCCCGAGCGCAAGTACTCTGTCTGGATCGGTGGCTCCATCTTGGCTTCTCTATCCACCTTCCAGGCCATGTGGATCACCAAGGAGGAGTACGACGAATCTGGTCCCGGCATTGTCCACCGCAAGTGCTTCTAATACTCTCTTATCCAATTGAGATAGCTTGGAAATAAGAGTAACAAACTGTCGTGTATTGGGGAAAAATATTTATACACCATATCAGTATTTTTCATAAATACCATGGAGACTCTGGTTTATTACTATTCATTATATCTATAATCATAATGTATGTGTTCATAATATTAAATGCAACTTATATTTTCAGTTCATAGATGATACTTTTATCACATTGTCTTACTTCTTCCTATTCATCCTTCGTAAATAATTAGAACAATATCCTGGAAAAATATATATGAAACATTAAGAGTGAAGGCACGTTTATGCAACTCTGAAAAGCTTATCAATCATGTCAAAAATTCTGTGTACAAAATGAGACCACCTAATATTTTCTTAACTCGGCTTTTCTTTTAATGGGGCAGCTTGATATCTGATCTGCAAGTTAATTAAATGTGAGATACATGTGCCACAGTAGGATAGCACACGTGTACAGGTACTCTTCTACCATCTCAGTCATGGAGCTTTAGTATGTCCTCGTCCTTACCCATTACAAACCCTCTCCACACCACAACGTAATACCATCCTTGTTTTAAAGCTATATTATGTCCTTGCCCATACCCACTACAGCACCCCTCCATACTGCACCATAATACCATCCTTATATTACAGTTTTATATACCATCACTCACTTCCTTTACTACAGCCCACTATGCCACTTCTGAAGCCATGACCTATGATATACTCTGCGTATACACATTTATTCTGTTTAGCATTCCCGTCACTCCTGCGTCACACAAGTGCTGTATGTACCATCCATTTTCATTCTCATTTTTTATCCGATAGTATTGCGTCACACTCCCCAGGTAGCATCAGGTAGTTTGTCACCCTACCACCTTCTGATGTATTTTCTGTCAGTCCTCCGTCACCTCAAAACCACTTAGCACATCCTTCACTCCACCGTTACTCCACCACGCCTCCCTCCGTCACCTCACCACCTCTCTTCTCTCCCATCACACCCATTTACCCCACCACTCATGTCACGCCGCTATCCTGCCATTCCATCACACATTCATTTCCACTACTCCGTAACCACCTCATCACTCTTTGATCACCCTGTCACTTCTGTCATCCCAACACCGTAATCACTGTCCACCTCTGTCACCCACTCACTCCACCACTTTACAGTATCAACCTCTCTCTGTCACCCCACCTACCCAGTCACCCCATTACCCTTGTCACTACATCACCCTGATCACTCTGCACCCCTTTATCACCCCAGCACCCCTCCTTGCATACCACAGGAAGAGCTACACCCACATTACTGTCACGGTGTCTCATATTACAGCCCTCCCGACCGTCCCTCTTCCCCGTCCCACCCCCTCTCTCTCGCTTCGCCCTTTCCTCTCTTTCTCTCTCTCTCTCTCTCTCTCTCTCTCTCTCTCTCTCTCCCCAACCCTTCTTCCTCCACACCTTCCTCTCCCTCCCAACTCCTCGCCCTCCCCTTCCCGTCTCCCTCACAGCCCCATTCCCTTTCTTATCTTTTTCACTTCCACCCCCTTCCTGCCACCTTCCAAATCTCTCCCTTCCTCCCCGCCCTAGGAGCTACCACCCACATACTTAAGACTGCTCTAATGAACGGTGTTTGTTTAGATATACGATAGTAAAAAAAAAAAAAGTTAGGTGCCTACGTTTTCTGTGGACCTTATGCCAAATACAACAACAGTAAAAAAAAAAATAGTGTGTAGTTTATTGTAATATTTCATTTTCAGTTCGCCATAACATCAGCATAGTTTTTCTTCAAATGAGCAAATATGACGATTAAATGGTAAACCTAACTGTTATTCTACTGACAATCATTATTTCATTGCTGGGAAATATATTCAAGAGAGGAATAAAAAAATTGAGTATTGTATGTAACAGATTCTCACCGTATTTCTGTATTAATTATTTAATTATGACAAAGAGAAAGGTTGATAAAATTCGGCAATACTATGAGCCCCACTTTACTCATCCCATCCACTGTTCATATTCTTAACCAGCCATTCTTAACTCCCTATCCAGACATTTCCTTTAGTCCTTTTTTTTCCCTGTTTCCTAAAGTTGCTATCCCCTTGTCTTGCCTTCCCGGAAATCCCCTTCTTGCTCTTACCTTCTGTTTCAGCTTGCCTCTCCGCATCTGTGTTCCCCCATCACTTCCATCGCTCCTGCATTCCCCCAAGTTTCTCTGTAATCCTTTTACTGTTATCATGTCCTACTCTTCATTTAAAAAAAATTCCTATCTCCTATCACAGTTTTATTCAGCTTAAGAGACATATATCGTATTAGAGGGGTTAATAACAAGCTCCATTGACACTTATACCCATATGTTGATATCCTCTTCAAGTTTTCCTTTCCACCTGCTTTATTGTAGGCGTTAGCGGTGTCTTAGCCTCACTTTCTTCTGCTTGCATTCCCTCCTTTCTTCAGATGACCTACAGTTGCGGACAATAATATCGCTCCAGTTTGTAGTCGAACTATCATTAAACCTTTACATAATATTCTGAAAAATTTGCTGGGCTTCAAAGATTGCATCACTGGGTTTAGAAAGTCAATGCTCACTGTCTCTTTGTTTATCTTTGGTGTGGGTCAGTATTAAAGTCCACAACTGTATTATGCCACACTTGAAACTGGGACTACATCAGTGTCAGTGGTGGAGGTCTAGCTAGCACTCACGCATCACAGCCGACTTCCTCAGCTATTTCTTCTGTATACTGCACCTTAATATCCTCTGCCATGTTATATATCTTTTTAATATCGAAACAGTTTTGGTCAGTAAGAGGAAAGAGGTAACCCTGTTTATGTCAATACTCGTACAAGACTTAAGAATACCAACTGCCGGATCTCTGTCATACAAAAGTTCAAAATTACCGTGCCAACTTGTACTTTATTATTTTTCCACTCATTGTGTTGTATGCGTTATCTCACCAAGGATCGTATTCTGATTGGCTTTGGTGATTTCGCAACACTTTTTTCTCAGCGATTCGTTCTGCTCATTATACCTCAGTAAACTCTTCTCTGTGGCTGACGCAAACTGTCTTGATATTAGATGGCTATAAATAACATACAAGAGAATGTTAAGGTGTAACATGCAAAATAAGTCGTCAAGGAAGAAATGCTACAAAGGTTGTTATGCCACCTAGAAAACGTTACCTGGACCGGTATTCTCGTCGTTTAAGAAAGCTCCCTAACACCTATTCCTAAGCGATTTTTTTTCTTATTACTCCTTGCTGTTCTCTTCTTCGCCATTTAAATTATTCCATTAGCTCTATCATCAATATAAAGAACACAGAAATTGATATATACCAGTCGTACCCATGAATAAGTCGCTAAGGAAGAGGTATTAGGGAGCCTCCTTAACGACGAGAATACGGACCCTAGTCTTACTCTCTCTTCCTCCCGCCTCCCCACCCCTACAGCTGCCCCTTCTCTCCCTGTCATCGCCTCACCGCCAAGCCACAGCCGTATGTCTCTAATTGGCCAGGTGACGCCACTACCTGACATGAAGGTGGTTACAGGAAAGGATCAATAAACGAATTATACCTTATCTATCTATCTATCTGCCGGTATTTATTTATCTATCTATCTATTTATCTTTAACCAAACACCTTGATCTTGGAGGGGGTGGCCACGATTATATCACCACCACGTCACACTATCCTCCACCATTAGGCAGCCCTCTCTCTATCTCACACCATCCCTCTCCATTTCGTCCCTCCATCTTATGCTCGGTCCCCCTCTCCCAGTTTCGGCCTCACTCGCATGAACTCTCCTACTTAATCTCTCACTCTCCAATCATTCCACAAGACCAAACCATCTCAGGCACTCCCCCAAAACACGTTCCAACAGATCAACACCAACATACCGAAAAGATATATTAATTTGACCCTCTTCATTCTAAGCCGAGTCGACGCTGTTGCATGTGTCTGAATATAGTTATAATTCTTTCCGCGGAACAATTTACGGCACAACGAAATCAAAACACATAGCCTGAAGAGCTGACTTTATGTGTTTGGGGATAAATGAATGACTGGAGAAACCTTGCATATTCTTTAGGGGAAAAAATGACAATGGAAAGGAGCACTAAGTAACGGCAATGAAACAGCTCCCAGGATTATTACGAGTTCTCAACCTCCCCCCCCCAACACACACACTGGTTTTCAGTTCATTCTTGTTATCTCCAAGTGATTGTATTGACTCAGGGATGAATTTTCGAGCTAAAGGGATTAGATATAACTCTCAAAAATCCATCCGCTGCTAGAGGTCATTATTAAACGAAGGTATCCAGAGATGGCATGATGGAAAAACTCTCATATTATTAAAGGAGCTAATTACATTTTACGACAACAGCTATATATAGGTGACTCTGGGAAAGGCAGGGGAAGTGACTGAGGAGGCTGCTGGACGGCGCTATTCCTGGCGTGTTTAGCTCCGCGTCTATGTACTTATTAGGAAACTCACACTGCCGTTTAAGGACTGGGAACTCCACCGAGGGGAAGCTTGTAGGGGGATCCTCAAAGACCTGTTTTTTACGACAGGAGGCCACCCTATATAAACAGCCAGGAGGAGGATTGGGGTCTCAGTCTTCCTACGAGCTCCCAGGACAACAGCGGGTACCCTCTGAGCTGCGATCAGAGTTTAGGGCAACAGTGAGTATTTTGGGGGGAGTGTTTAGAGCTTAGGACAGTAATGAGTATTTGGGGGCTGTGTTCAGGGTTTACGAAATTCAATGGCCTCGTGTAGAGGTAATTTTGTGATACGTATTCATTTGGATTTGTTTGATGAAAACTGATGTATTAGTATTATCCTCCACAATCAGATAATTTTTAAATAATGTTGTTGCTACTCCCAGACTGTTATATTTACCCTGTGGAAATTCAGCATTCACCTACGCATATGCTTTGGCAATGAATAATACATCACAGTGCCTTCGTTTCCGTTTTTTTTTCCCAAATCAGTGTGCAGTGTTGTCATGACTAACGATTTGTACATACACTCAGTTACACAACAAAAAACGGCGTCTGTCACAATGTGTAACGAACAGAGGCACAATGCACCGACAGTAATTATATACTAAACAGTCTGAACTTTTAGTTAGAACGAATGCTGCAGAATTCTTGGCGTTTCATTACATCAGACTTTACACACGATATGCAGTTCATTATTCTATACAAGCAAGAATACATACATCAAACAGATTACCAGAATTTTAATACACCGGACTTTAGACACAATTGTCTATCAACAAAGGCATACGTGAATCACACAACAAAACAAGGCTACAACTTTACTGTGAGTGAATGTCCGCCCTCCAACAACATCAAAGACCCAGCTATATATAGTAACACTCCCCCATTACCGTATATGGGTGGGGTGTGGGTGGTAGCGGAGAGAGGAACCACACCCACCTGGGCGAAGAAGAGCCACATCCACCGTCTCTACTGTAACGTCCCTCACACCTAACCCTATTCTCCCTAGCGAACATCCCGTCTCTATCAAACCTATCCACGTCACAAACGAGGCCAGTATTTTAGATGATTAAGGAACTTTGTGGCACCTCTTCCTCAGCCTTTTCTTTTGTATACTGAACCTTACTGTTTACTTGTTTGTTATTTGTCTTTTTAATAGCGAAACAGTTTTTGCCACGCAGTAGGCCGAGAGATGGTACTGAGGTGCAATGTTCAAAGAAAATCACTTACCCAAACTTACACCTCTACATACCCAAACTTACCCACATACATCACCACTCCTCACTCGAGTTCATCCTCCGTACACCACCCATGTCACCATCCCTCCCACATCAGACTTATACCTACGTACTTCACTACCCCTCATCCGTGCCCTTGCCCCATACCACCTCTGTCGCTTCCTGCCCCTACCCAGACTTACCCACGTACAGCATCACTTCCTCCTCTCTCGCACTTATCCTCTCTTTACCACCTCTTTCCCATTACACTTACCCATTCTGTCCTCACTTCTTTCAGCCTGCCGTATTACCGCCCTGTCTTATCCTATTTCCCTTTCCGCAGTCCACTCACCTATTTCTTCGCTACATACACAGCTTTCTATATAAATCCCAGGTTTAGAAAAATCCATAACTAATTTCAAAGTGGCTTGTCTTGGTATGGTGTAAGTATAAGATCATGAGTCTCAGAGTTGGAGGGAAATCCACTTCTTGAATGACAACATAATATTCCTTAGTATACCAGTTATATATATATTTTATGCTGCAGACAGAGATGGCACGACATTAATAACGTGCTATATGCCGAAATACAGAGCTTAGAACGCAGCAGTAAAGTCTATTAAACTGGAGAAAATACGATTCCCAGTCTCAGTCGTAATATTCACTTTCAACGACCGACATAGACAGTGGTTTACGTTTGAGGGGAAGCTACATCATAAAACCGACTGGATCACCTATAATGAAATACGCATTCTGTAATATCTGTTTTGGAGAATAATAATTAAATAAAACGACTCATTTGTACCCAATCCTTTCAGTCACCGAGAGACCTTCAACATCTTATTCTTGCTAACACTGGGCACTTTTCTTCTGCATAAAAGTAGCCTGTCGAGGAGGGTATGAACGAGTAAATATTCTGGTAACGTTGCAGTCTATCCTGTTTTTCTTGTGTGATTATGGCTGGATATATCATACTACCCTCCTTGATACATCATCCTGTATACCCATCAATTCGTCACACACACAAAAAAAAAGAAAGAAAAAAAGAATACACAAAAAGACACAAATAAGCACACCTACAACCACAAACATATATACACACAGCGTGCACACACAGATACATTTGAAAACTAAGATGGAGTTTGTGTTTATATACACACAAAAAACAAAAAACACACAGACACGCACTCCCTGACACACACAAGAACGCACAAAGATATATAAACATACAAAAGACAGAAACAAATAAACAAACCCAGTCACATAAACACGCATACAAAACATATTCCAATGACCCCCCCAAACACAGGCAAGCACAAGCGCAAGCACACTGAGACACACAGAAAAGACACACACGAACATATCCAACCATACCATAAACATCCACAAACATACACAAATACACACAAACACGCACAAAAACAAACACACATACACACAGAACAACAAATACACGCTAAAACACGAACACACAAACCGACAGAAGCACTCGAACACACACAATCACACGTGAACTCAAACACACACCAACAACCACAAACACAAACACACACAATCACACCACACCTACAGACAGTCAAACATCACATAAGCATACACAAAGGCAAAAACTAGCCACAGAAGCACACACACACTGAGGCACACAAACACACACTCAAGCACACTTGCACGCCCGTTTGTCTCCACTTAGTAACTACCATAAGTAATCATTTCGTCCTAGACGACATTCCATTCATGCCATGCCAAAGATGTCATGATACACCACTGTATATATTAATGCACACAGCAATGACGATAACCCATCGTTGTTTTCAGGTACAAATGTCAAAATAAATCATACCACGAATGACTGATTCTCAAACAGTGATTTTGTGTTTCCTTGCAGGTTACGTTCTGCTACTCTCACAGTGCAACCATGTGTGATGATGACGTGTGTGCATTAGTGGTGGACAATGGCTCCGGCATGGTCAAGGCCGGATTCGCTGGAGACGACGCACCCCGAGCAGTCTTCCCCTCCATTGTAGGCCGTCCTCGTCACCAGGGTGTGATGGTCGGTATGGGTCAGAAGGACGCCTACGTCGGTGACGAGGCCCAGAGCAAGAGAGGTATCCTGACTCTCAAGTACCCCATCGAGCACGGTATCATCACCAACTGGGACGACATGGAGAAGATCTGGCACCACACATTCTACAACGAACTTCGTGTCGCCCCTGAGGAGTCCCCCGTCCTCCTCACTGAGGCTCCCCTCAACCCTAAGGCCAACCGTGAGAAGATGACCCAGATCATGTTCGAGACCTTCAACACCCCCGCCATGTACGTGGCCATCCAGGCCGTGCTGTCCCTGTACGCCTCTGGTCGTACCACTGGTATCGTGCTAGACTCAGGTGACGGTGTCACTCATACTGTCCCCATCTACGAAGGATATGCCCTCCCTCACGCCATCCTTCGTCTTGACCTGGCTGGCCGTGATCTGACTGCCTACTTGATGAAGATTATGACTGAGCGGGGCTACTCCTTCACCACCACAGCTGAACGTGAGATCGTCCGTGACATCAAAGAGAAGCTCTGCTATGTCGCCCTTGACTTTGAGAGTGAGATGAATGTGGCTGCTGCCTCCTCCTCCCTGGAGAAGTCCTATGAGTTGCCTGATGGTCAGGTTATTACAATCGGCAATGAACGCTTCCGTGCCCCAGAATCTCTCTTCCAGCCTTCCTTCCTGGGTATGGAATCTGTTGGCATCCACGAGACCGTCTACAACTCCATCATGAGGTGCGACATTGATATCAGGAAGGACCTTTTTGCAAACAATGTAATGTCTGGTGGCACCACCATGTACCCTGGTATTGCTGACCGCATGCAAAAGGAAATCACTACGTTAGCTCCCTCCACCATCAAGATCAAGATCATTGCTCCTCCAGAACGCAAATACTCTGTCTGGATTGGGGGTTCTATTCTTTCGTCGCTCTCCACCTTCCAGGCCATGTGGATCACGAAAGAGGAGTACGACGAATCTGGCCCCGGTATTGTCCACCGTAAATGTTTCTAAAACATCTTTTTTTCTACTTTTTTATTGTATTATTTGTCTCATTATATTATATGTTTTGTACGTACCAAAGATTTTTGTACCTTTATAATTTTAAAGAAAATTATTTTAGTTTCCTATTATCCCCCCCCCAAAAAAAAAGTCTTAATACAATGAATAAAGTTGTTTTGGGAACCTTTTGCACCAGCATTTTAGCATAACTTTTCTTCATTGGAGTATAGTTCACGTTTGTGTTACACATTACTTTGTAATATACTTATCTACAGTATTGCCAACAGATTTATTATAAACTTGGTTTATTAAACTTCAGATAAACGAGAATTACTACAGTGACTTTTTGCTTAGCTAATGCTCTAGCCTAAACATATCGTAGCGTAGAATGGAGGGAAAGCTGATGTGAATATTGTGCAAGAGTCCTGTCATTACCATGACTTAATCCTCTTAAGTGGCAAGTGCAGTAACGCTGGATAAATATCAGTCTCATATACTTTCGATCATTTATTCTGTGTTAGAGGGAATCGATGCCGGATATTTCTCTTTAAGGAAATGCTATAACATTACTACGAATTCTAAGGACCTGAAAAAGTTGGACTTATCCGTGTAGCAGAAACAAAGAACGGCAAAGTTGTATAGTACCCCAGAACATTAATAAGAGAGATAAACAACATGCAAAACGAAAAAAATAATCATTATTATACAATATTCTCTTTTCCAAATATCATCACTAAATCAACAACAAAAGCAGTAATGAAACTATAAAATATGCTTCGTTCACAATACAGGTATAAGAAGAAAAGAAGAGGGGTTATTGACCTCCTAAGAAACGATCAATTGTCCTCTTACTCCCACTGTGGATAGCTGCTGGGTACGCGACAGCATTCCAATTAAATCCACATCTCCATCCCTGATAGCGTATTTTCAGTCTAAGTGTTCGTTTGTAGCTGTGTGTGTGCATTCTAGGAAATATTATGTGCCCTGCAACTTATAAAACGTAACTCGAAGTTGTGAGAGGAAGATTAAACAATTTACCATCTCATTTTCACCGAAATGTGCAACACATAGCAACCAGCCATAGCAACAGCTCCTTTTCGTTCAGCATTAAGCGACATTAGTACCTTTACAGCATTCACCATACAAATCCATAACTATTCTTGTACAATTCTCAGTCAAAGGCAAAATGTCAAATGCTGAAAGTAGTTTATAAATACATACCGCTGGAATTTCACAGTAATCAGGGCGAGGGGTACACGGCCACTGCGCCACTGCTTGTCCCGTGGGTAGTGACACGTGACGAGTCCACCTAATACATACTTGACTGAGTTCGCCATTCAGTGCCCGTGAGAATCTTGGCCGGACTCTAGGGCGAGGGAGGCTCCGTGCTAGGCCAGTGGACACTCGGTGCTGGTGGAGGACAACAGACACTCCTGCTTCTGACGGTGAGTGGAGTAGGTCTGAGACTCACCAACAAACGATCACTTTACCAGTCATAACTAAGCTTATTTTTGGTCTATAAGTAGGAGATATGAGGAGATTATACTTACACTCTCACCAAAACTTCTCGAAAGCATGAGTACATGTGGTAAAATAAACAAAGAATCTGATAACAGCTCTCTCAGTAGCACAGTAACAGTGTTACTTGTCTTAGCAGTAATTGTTGGGCAGTATGCATTAGTGTAGTGACATAGGATCTGGTCACTATCGCTCAAGCATGCCATCCAATCTGAAGCACCAAGCCTCGTTTTTCTCATTCTCACATCCATTGTGCACAGACATTCAACATTTTTTTGGTGAACTGTACTCCCCTTTCTATGTCCTTAACGGCGGGAAGTTGATCGTTGATCGCAGGTCTGTGAGATATAAAGAAGTAAGAAGGTGTCTAGAGTTAAGTAATGAGAGATTTAATCCCTTTACGTCGAGAGGCCTTCCTAAGCAGAATAAAATCATCCGGGGATAGCGAGAAAAAATAAACTATATCACTGTACTGAAAGATTAGTGATAATTATTATAAGCCCTTTTATTTGGAGACATCTTCCCTCGGCTGAACGAAGTCGCTTAACGGTAGCATGAATTTTAAAAAATTTCATCAAACTAAAAGAGAGAGCCCCTTCAGTCCTACTTTCTATTTATTCTTGTTTCTATAAGGCTATTATACTTTACTACGCACGTAGTGAACGAGTAGTGAAGCTATAATCTAACTACTATATTTAAAATGATTCAAAGTACGTCCTTTGATTGAAGGGGTTACGAAAGGCAACTCACATACAGTCGGGTCAATAAGCACATTAGACTGTGGAAAAAGTGTGTCAGAATTTTATGAGATCTTACTATGTGCGTCAACAATAAATGGTGGGCTTTAAGCCCCGATTTAATTATTCAAAACCGCAGACGTCTAATAGTTTTTGTCTGTGGCTGTACTCGACATCTTAGTGTGATGTTCTGCCCCGAGTTGATATACTTTTTCTATCCATTTTGAACTTACAGCAACCACAGCAGCACTTCTGATTTCTGTATTTACCACTGTATATTAACATTTAAGTAACATCAACCACGCAATGGACATTCTGCAAAATTTATGGCACTTACCATTTTGCAAATGAACGAAACATAATTTGTGGACCACTCTGCGACGTAAATGCAAATAGCAACGATGGCAATTTCTTGTACCCGAAATCACATTAACGGCACAAAACAAGACGGTAATTGTGATGTGCCAGTTTAATAGATCAGCCTGTTTTCATATACATCGAACCCCAGGGGAGCGATACTATAATTACTGGGTGTGTGCACATTATTAATTCTCTCCTGGCTGTCACGAGTTCAGGTTTCGTCAGCTGGCCATATGAACCCATTTTCTGCGAGAGGTCTCCTTTTACTTAAAGATACGTCTCTTGTAGTCGAGGACCTAGCTACATATTCAACATCTTCTTCATTATTAGGGGGTCTCTCGTACTCCTAAGTTGGAAAAATATGGTCTGGTAGTAGTAAGGACAGAATACAACATATCGTACTAAAAGGACAGAATACAGCAGACCACCGTACTGAAAGGGTTAAGGGTATTTTGACACCCTTTGTAAATGTATACCAGGTGTGTTGCGGTAGTGCTTGACGTGGTGAGGTACAGCACAGCCCGCACGTTTGGCATCAAGGTCCCCTTCTGTGACAGCTGTGATGGCCGCCGCTGTCATACCTAACACTCATTCATGCCACACACTCAAAGTCAACGCCAAATTTCATAGTCCAACACTCTTGATATTCATATTTATATCAGGGACAGAATCTTGCTAATTAACCCCTTGAAGCAGATGACGTAATTTACTGGTTGATTCTTGCTACCAATAGACAGTTTTACTCGGCATAAGAAAGACCTCTTATACTGAAGGGGTTCATGAATGGTAATGAATGAATCTGACCCCAAATCAAATACTCCAACCTGAATCAAATTATCTCTGGGAATAGCTAGAGCCAAATTTAAAATAAATCACCCTTTGGAGGAGTTAAGCTAAATTTATAGAATGAGTAGCTCCATAGCCTTTTAGCAAAACCATTTTCATAAATGTATGTTATGGATATGAAAACACAGCTGCAAATGTAAAAAAATACGAGAGAAAATTTAGTGCCTCAGAACGTCACGGCGCAAAAGAATGCCTGTTTATCTGACGACAATGTTTATGTCCTGGCAACAGCTGCACAGACAATACGGATGAGCGTAGTTAGGTGTGTGCGTATGTGTGTGTGTGTGTGTGTGTGTGTGTGTGTGTGTGTGTGTGTGTGTGTGTTCTGCCAAGATAAAATTCCAACTTTTTACCTCCGTGGAAGACACAAAGCTAATGAAGGCCAGGTGTGCTTATCTTTTTTTTAAACGTTTAGGCGTTATTTCTAACTTTGTTTGTACGAAGTCAATTATACTTATTTTGATTGTATTACAGAACTGCTAAAAATTGATCAGTTTGTCAATGTACGATTGCTCTGAATCCTGCATTATCATTTATATAAAGCAGTGTAGTTTCCACGGTAATTCCGTGAACATAAAGGTCTTTTTTGAAGAGTCAAAATGAGGCGTACTTTAAGTGATGCAGATGGACAGTTCAGACGATTACCGAACTGCTTTGCTCATTGTTTCACCACACACACACACACATACACACACACACACACACACATACACACATACACACACACACACACACACATATACACACACACACACACACACACGAACGAGACATGACTTAAAATGACATCTGATACCACCAGATGGCATGAATGATATTAATTAGAAAATACCGTATTATGTGTATGAAAATTCCATGGCAAATTATCCATGACCAGGAATACACCGATAATACTAAGATACCTAAATGAGTCCACCAACACTGAGATCATGGTGAGACATCCTTGAACAAAATAATAATTAATCTTGTTGGTTCAAATCTCGCGATACCTCTTCCCTGACAATTTATTTTGCATATCTTGAACCTCATACTCGCTTGTGTGTGGGTTAGGCTATTTTTGTTGTATTATCGACAGAGTTTGCATAAAACAATACTACAAGCAAAATAAATCCATGAGGAAGGATGTTGCGAAATATCAAGTGTTACACGAGAATACGGCCAAATTAATCTAACAGCCTAAGTCATCGTCGCCCGTCACCGTCACAGTCATCGTCACCATCATCTCCATCAATATCACCATCACCACCACCGTCACCTCCATCACCATCATCATCACGTCACCACCATCGTACCTATCACTATCACCGTCACTGCCATCATTACCCAGGCACAACACAGCCCCCAACAGCACCATCACTGAACTTAAAGGGAAAGTTGGACTCCAGCAGTAAATCTGGACTTAAGTATTCAGGTCAAACTAATTTTTCTGATCTCTTCAAGCTTTTACATGCCATTACTTCTTCTCCTGACTTTTTTTTAAATTTATTATGAGGGTGTATATCTCGTTATTTCGGTCGGTATGAAAGCAAGCCAAATGCAACTGCTGGTGTTGTATCGCAAATATCTATACTGTATATGTATCTATCGCCAGACGCCTTAATCCCGTAAGGAGTGGCCACAAACGAATCGCCTTCATGTCGCCCTGTCCCACGCCATTTCACTGCCTTTCCTCTCTCTCATGTACCTCTCCAATCCATCCCCCGTTTCTTACATACTCTCCCAGCCTCATTCACCAAGCCATCAGTTCCCCTTCGTCTTCACTTAACAATACAGTATCATCTGCAAACAACAATACAGGAAGTTTCCAAATTTTGCCCTCTCTCAGTAGGGCCGCTCCCGCAACCACTGCTCTACCTTGTATCTCTTTTATAACCCCATCCATATAAAGACTGAACAACCATGGAGACATGACATCCCTGTTTCAATCCATTATCCAGATAGAAAAATTAACTCAGTTCATTATCCATACGCACTGCAACCTTAGCACCCTCATATATTCCTCACGGCATTCAACAAATTCCCATTTGAACCATAATTATATTCATAATATTTTCCACATTCCTTGTCCATCCACTCTGTCATATGCTTTCTTCAAATTCATGAAGGCCGCATGCATCTTCTTCCCCGTCTTTAAAAACTTTCCACTAAAGACCCAGATATCTATTGAATATAATACACCTATACATTTATTTTTCTCATATTAAATGCAGCAGTGCTGGATATCGGTTCAACAGAGGCACACACACACACACACACACACACACACACACACACACACACACACACACACACTTTCATTACATGGCAATGTTATTCAAGAAAATGAATGTGAAACTGCACTAACAGATCGTTAAACAAAGTTATACCGAAAATATAATTAAGAACGTCGGAACACAGCCACAGGCAATTACTTTCAAATGAAAAAAATAATGTCAACAACAGAGGCAGCGTAGCGGGAAGGGGTGTTGGGAGAAGGGAAGAGGAGGAGGGGAGGAAGGGGGCCTGACACCTGCGCCATGCGTGTCTACCTGGCGCACCTCAGCTGGCAAAGAACGTAGGTGGCGACACTCAGGCCAGGATCATCCCTCTTGAGCCGGCCAAGTGCCCACCTACTCGTTATTCGTCCACTGACCATGACTGTCCCCTGTCACGGCGCCTGTCATACAACTGAGGTAGAATCAGACGTCACAAGCAGGCATTCCTTGTTTTAAATCAGTGATAAATTCCCAGTCTTCACAACTTATCAAGCTAGCAACTCAGCTTTGTAGAAAACAATGGAGATTTGATATGCCATTTCTCTTACATTTTTTTGTGAATTTGTTATTAAAAAAGGGCGTCTAGAAAGGCTATGTATTAGGAAGATTTGTTGTTCTACACTGACCCACAGTAACTTGGCATAAGATTGCCATTTCATAATCTTGTTTCCTGAGATGTAATAAAAGTCTGGAAAGGAACTCCAACCTGACAAAAGTCTCTGCCATGTTGAGTGAAGTATGGTGTATTCATGAATGTAATAATGTAACCTACTCAGTTTAGTTAGACGAAAGATTCTCTCTCTCTCTCTCCCTCCCTTTCTCTCTCTCTTTCTCTCTCTCTGCAATAGAACTTAATTTCGATATACGTAAAACTACATTTTTTTTTCTCGTATATTAAGCCAATCATAGTCGAGGATGTTCTATTCCGGTTAACACAAGACGATTATCTTCGGCTGAGGTTGAGCCTAGGAGTCTGAGAATGTTAATGCCGTCACCATTAACGCTGTCATATTCGGCACAACTCTAGTTTTCTATTCCAGCTAACGACAGACGATTTTCTTCAACTGAGATTGAGTCAAAGGAGCCTGAGAGAGTTAATGATCTCTAAATTATCAGGAAATTGACCTAGCCTTGACACTTTGGCGGTCACTGTTGGAGGTTCTAGCCAACTGGAACACCTCGTCTAAGCGGTAGATCTGGGGCTTTTCGTTACTACCCCTGCTGCTTTAGTGCCCCTGCTATTAAACTCGTACCTCCATTACATATTTCACTCTTGCTATTGTCACTCGGCTTTAATTTACTTGGAAAGAATCCCTAACTAGTGAATGATAGTGTAGATTTAATAAAAGCCACATTCCTCCAGTTGGAACTCTCTCTCATAAGTGGAATACAATTGCGTGACAGTAACAAGAATATAATAAAATAACGTCCATGTATCGGGCGGCTTCAATCTCAAACACGGTCTGACTCCACGCCAAGCTTTTAGCCTAGCGGGGGTGGGTACAGTCCAGGTCAAAAGTCTGAGATTTCTTTAACTTTTTTCTGACACATCGTACAGAGAATCATCTATGGGCAGTGAAACATACCAAGCCTCTCTCAGCTTTGAACCATTGGCCAGCAGAGGAAAATGAGAATTAAAAGGGATTGAATATTAAGCAAGCTTTTGCCCCACGACTCTACCTTGGAATCTGGAGAGAAAGAGAGATTGTCTAAGACAGAAAGTGCGTCGTGCATTATTCTGTGTGTCTCTTCTCTTTCTTTTTTGCCTAGTTACTCTAAGCTCACTAATCACGACCTAGTTGTGAAAAAGAATCCCTTGGGTGTATCAGTCGTCAGGTAGCCAGGGTAAGAAGCGGCAGCGTCCTTGTACGCTCTCTTATCCTGCGTCGTTAATTATTCCGTGATTGTGTGTGTGTTTTTTTCTCCTTTCTTTTCCCAATTACTTTAGGTTAACTAATCACGTTCTACAAGCGGAAAAGAGGACTCAAGGTGTATAAGTTTCACACCGGTAAGAAGGGGCGGCGCCCTTGTTCTCTCACATATCCTGACCTTGAGTGAGATTGTTATAAATCTAGTGTGGAATGTTGCTCTGGTGGGCCATGGTCAGATGTGGGGTGAAATGTTTGCAGTGGACGCTCCAGTGAGGTGTGGTTGGCAAAGGTATAAAAGAAGCACGGAGGGAGAACAGCCTTTAGTCAGGTACGGGCTTAGGTTGTATCTATCCAGTGTGGGAGGGGATCTTCACAAGGGGCTGCAGGTTAGTATATGTGGGCGGTGCGGGGGTGATGAAGGGTGCGATAGGGGTGGTGAAGTGTGTGATGTGGATGGTGATGGGTGGTGAGGGGCAGTAAAAACGGTTACTTACGTAATGACGCAGATAATTCAAACTCTGGATAAAAATCAGCATTATTTATTGGACTTTTTTACGCCCGTTTGAAAAGATGCAGATAAATTCAAAACCGTGATAAAAGTTCCAATATCCAATGAACATTCAAAGGTGCCTCACTGTCCACGATGGCAGATGGACACACAGTGAACTCTTAGTGCTTAATCAAAGTGCATCAGTCGTTGTCCGGGTTTTAGATACATGTACCTGCATCTGAAGTGTGGCCTGAGTATTGCATTGACAGTAAAAATACAGATACAGCGTTTGTTTTATCTGGAAGTGAATAAGGTGTCTGATGATCGTTGAGCAATGACACACACACACACACACACACACGCACGCACACGCACACACGCGCGCGCGTGCATAACTTAGACTTACTGCATACTTTCACGTAAAAATGAATCAAGTGAAGCTGTGAAAATGTTTAATGAGAATTCTCTTCACAATTAAATAAATTAAATAAATGACAATAATATAATCATACTGCCACAAACGGATACAGATGACATTCATAAATCTATATCCACTTTAACTTGATCTAAAATTGTTGACTCTTAGTCTTAAATGCGGAGCTGCAGCAAAAGATAACACTAGAATATGGTACTAGTCATAAAGGAGTGCTATAAAAAGCATGTCAAACCATAACATTGTTTTATGCTGACATTCGTGTATGAGATATAAGCTGCAAATGAAAAAAAAAAGAAAAAAAAAAGGCTAAATGAAGGTGGCTGAATTATGATTAAAAATATATATATGTTCAGATCTTAGTGTACCTTACCCCTTGGAAAATGTTTTGCATTCGTTTTGCATACTCTTCAGGGTACACGTACCCCTTTTTCAGAAATCGTGCCCAAGGTTGAATCACTGGTCTAGAGGCTGAGCGCTTTTGAAGCACTTCCTGACTCCATCTCGCAAAATTATATAGTAGCAAAATAAGAAGTAGATTATATTTATGCCCCTCATGTAATTTCAGTTGGTGATACATTTATTTGGATTATTTCGATAATATACGTCTCATAGTCAGGACATCTTTATATTCCAGCTACCTCGAGTTGAATTTATCCTACATCAAAAACGCTGTTGCATTTGTCTCAGGACTTAAACATGATGTCAAATCAAGATTAAGAAAGGCTGCTAAACAATATTTTAATTAGAGTTTTTTTGTGTGTGTGTTACGTACTTGGCAGAACAAAACACACACACACACACCACACACACACACACACACACACACACACACACAAAAGCTGCCCTCGTCTGCACCAAAGATAAATCACCTTTGCACAACTAATTAGAGTCCGTGTGCCTTACTCCATGGGACTCACATGTACAAAGGTGAACACAAGGTACAAGACTCAGTACCACATTAAAATATTTTCCCAAGTCTCTGTTTACCCCACGCTGAATTCCTGTCTGATGCGGAACCTACTCTTGCGATTAGGTATTCTGGGGTAAAGGTTGGGTGTCTTCCTTGACAAATATCGAGAAAAAAGGCCGAAAGGGTGAAAAACAGGGCCAGTGAAGCAGTTGATTACAAAGAGATGTCTGGGG
This sequence comes from Birgus latro, assembly GCA_018397915.1. Taxonomy (NCBI): domain Eukaryota; kingdom Metazoa; phylum Arthropoda; class Malacostraca; order Decapoda; family Coenobitidae; genus Birgus; species Birgus latro. The sequence continues at coordinate 32,530 of JAGKTI010006472.1, forward strand.
ATTGAGTCTCTCTCTCTCTACTTACGAATAAGTGAGCATTACCTAGGGATGCAGTTATAAATCCGCATCCCTCATGAATTTTCTCTGCTCCTTGGCCGTATGTTCTTCACGGTGGCTCCTCTGCTTATTTCTTTTTATTTTTGTCGGTTGAATTGTTTACTGGTATGAGACTGTAATGGAGTGTTATTATTTAGCATATTCTATTACTCTGAAATTATCAACTTAAACTATCTCCTGAAAGATGAATAACTATATTTGAAGAAATTATTATGGTGCATGAGTTCTTGCAATTCTCTTTGAGTAAAAAGAAATGATTATATAAAAAAAAAATTGCCGTAAATCACTGATAAACAATACTTAAAAGATTGCTATATTACTGATAATAATATACTAGGAATAAACAGATGGACTAAAAAAGCTCATGAGAAAAAGAACTGTGAGAAGCAAATACACTAAAACTCTAAACACTTCACTGACAGATTTCCCGTATGCATGAAAAGCAGAGGCATATTCGTTAATTTTAATCGATATATTTCCTTCCAGGTTAGAGAATCACCATGTGTGACGAGGAGGCATGCCCCTTGGTGGTGGACAATGGTTCCGGCATGGTTAAGGGTGGTTTCGCTGGCGACGATGCCCCAAGATCAGTATTCCCTTCCATCGTAGGCCGCCCTCGTCACCAGGGTGTGATGGTCGGTATGGGGCAGAAGGACGCCTACGTCGGCGATGAGGCCCAGAGTAAGAGAGGTATCCTGACTCTCAAGTACCCCATCGAGCACGGTATCATCACCAACTGGGACGACATGGAGAAGATATGGCATCACACTTTCTACAATGAACTTCGTATATCCCCCGAGGAATCTCCTGTGCTTCTTACAGAGGCTCCTATGAATCCCAAAGTGAATAGGGAAAAAATGACCCAAATTATGTTTGAAACTTTCGGAGTTCCCACCACGTACGTCGCCATCCAGGCTGTGTTGTCACTGTACGCTTCAGGTCGCACGACTGGTTTGGTTCTTGACTCGGGAGACGGCGTGACTCACTGTGTTCCCATCTTTGAAGGTTTTGCCATGTCCCATGCAATCTTGCGCCTTGATATCGCAGGTCGTGATTTAACAAACTACCTCATGAAGATCCTAACAGAACGAGGTTACTCTTTCACGACGAGTGCTGAACGTGAAATTGTTAGAGATATTAAAGAGAAGCTCTGTTATGTCGCTCTGGACTTCGATGATGAAATGCGTCAAGCATCTGTGTCTTCCGCTCTGGAAAAATCTTACGAACTCCCTGACGGTCAGGTCATCACCATTGGTAATGAACGATTCCGCACTCCTGAGGCGCTCTTTGTCCCCTCCAATATTGGAATGGAGGCTATTGGCATCCACGAGTTTGTCTATAATGCTATAATGAAGTGTGATATCGACATAAGAAAAGACTTGTACTCCAACCAAGTATTGTCTGGCGGGACCACCATGTACCCTGGTATTGCCGACCGCATGCAAAAAGAACTCTCAAACCTGGCTCCCTCCAGTATTAAGATCAAGATCATTGCTCCTCCTGAGCGCAAGTACTCCGTTTGGATAGGTGGCTCCATCCTTGGATCCCTGTCGACTTTCCAGACGATGTGGATCACCAAGGAGGAATATGACGAGTCTGGCCCCGGCATCGTTCATCGCAAGTGCTTCTAATTTTATTTATTATATAGATTCTCTCCCTGTACTCTTTAGCGATGTTGTGAATCACTAATTATCTACATGAAATACTGCATTTCAGTAAACACCACAGACAGAATAGTCCCGCTGCAGCATCAAATGCAGGCAGACTAAATTTTAGCAACTTTGCCAAAGTGTCAGAGTGATTTGTTAACGAACGAAATATGCTTCCAACTCCCTTTTTCGATGGATATACTTTGTTGTATCAATAATAGATATATGATAGAGAGGAGTCCTATTTTTTTGTTTATTTTCTGTGATCCATATATAGTATATTTATCTAAGTTATAGTTAAGGGTAGCGCTGCCTGTTTAGTTCCTGTTGCTCTAGAGCTAAAAAAATAAAAATCTTATTTTCGTGAAAAGTAATTTTATTTCCTCCCTGAAACTTAGCCAGTCACCAGCATAGCTACAAATGTATGTTTATTGATCAAGAGCAGTGTTCATTAATAAATGACTGATCCTAAAAACAATACCGTAATGATTATTTACAATGTATTTCTTTAATTATTAAAAAGATTTAGTACTGTACAGTACGTGGATCGGTTTATAAAAAATGCAGCTCCATGTCCTGTGTAACTGATAATGAAAATACCCAACCTGGGTGATATGCAAGAAACTTAAAATTGATGTAATATACTGTTGCAATGAGGACATATCTGATGCTTCTAGGTATCAGTAGTATCGCCACAGGCCTCCATCGTTTTTTCTAATGGCGTAGGGTGATGTAACAATCGACGCTCATTCTTCTTTGAAAGAGAATCAGAAGATTAAGAAATACCTCTTCCCATTCTTCCCTCATATGTTGTATTTGAACCAAGAAGCTTCTCCAGTAGTGGATAACGGTGGAAGTAACTCCAATTCCTACCTCTTCACAAGGGGAAGTTCCCACCGCCCATTCCTCTCATCATCTTTGTAACCTTTTGGGAAACTCATGTATTATGTGTCGTTAGTCCCATATATAGTAATATTATCATCATCATTGATTCCCTCATAAGCGACTGAATAAGGTTCGATAAAAATAATAGATATAATAAATAAATCAAGAGAAAACACAGATTAGAAGAACTATCAAACCTACGATTGTGTGACTGAGGTGGTGGTGGAAGAGACTTCGTCTTGTCAGTAAATTCTGGGGCTCTTTCTCTCAGACGAGAAATTTGTTTTGGTGTACTGACATTTAACTTTCTCAATCCGATGACGTATTCTTGACAATTCTTGATAACTCTAGACGATTTTATTCAGTCTTGGAGCGGCTTTTTGAACGATGAGGCTGAGGTCACCTCATGTCTGAGAATATTTCAGACCACTAGAGGGATAGGATCATTTCATACTACTTCAGGGCTAGGTATATTTCAGACCACTTCAAGGCTAGGTATACATCAGACCACTTCAAGGCTAGGTATACATCAGACCATTTCAGGGAGAAATATATTTCAGACTACTTCATGGCGAGGTATGTTTCACACTACTTCAGGGCTAGGTAAATTTCAGGGGCTTCATAACGAGCTATATGTCAGGCCCATCCAGTTCACTTCAGAGTATTTTTATGTCCAATCAGATCCCAGTAAGTCAGATCTAGGCAACTTCACTGGGACTTATTTCACTTCAGATTCAGGTCACTTCAGATTCAGGCCACTTCAGATTCAGGCCACTTTAAATTCAGGTCACCTCAGATTCAGGCTACTTCAGATTCAGGTCACTTCAGATTCAGTCCACTTCAGATTCAGGTCACCTCAGATTCAGGCCATTTCAGATTCAGGTCACTTCAGATTCAGGCCACTTCAGATTCAGGTCACCTCAGATTCAGTCCACTTCAGATTCAGGTCACTTCAGATTCAGGTCACTTCAGATTCAGGTCACCTCAGATTCAGGCCATTTCAGATTCAGGTCACTTCAGATTCAGGCCACTTCAGATTCAGGCCGTTTCAGATTCAGGCCACTTCAGATTCAGGCCACTTCAGATTCAGGCCACTTCAAATTCAGGTCACTTCAGATTCAAGCCATTTCAGATTCAGGTCACTTCAGATTCAGGCCACTTCAGATTCAGTCTACTTCAGATTCAGGATATTTCAGGTCATTTACTCACTTCCACTTTGATCCAAACAGTAAAAAAAAGAAAAAAAAATAAGGTCCCTCCAAACCGCTTCAGGTCCATGTTGGTCCATATCAGGTCCATTTAGGTCGGTACAGGTCCAGTGTGATCACTTAAGTGTACTTCAGGTAACTTTGGGTTCTTTTATATACTTCATAATCGTCTATTCAAAAACTCCTGGTCTATTTATTTCATTCCAGGGTACTCCAAAATGAAATCAAGCCACTTTAAACTCATTCAGTTCACTTTATGTCCATTCAGCCCACTTTATGTCCACTCAGTCCACTTTAGGTTCATTTAGTTCACTTTAGGTCCATTTAGTTCACTTTAGGTCCATTCAGTTCACTTTAGGTCCATTCAGTTCACTTTAGGTCCATTCAGTTCACTTTAGGTCCATTCAGTTTACTTCAGTCTATTTACTTTATTTCAGGCTCATTCAGGACCATTCATAGTCATTCAGACTGAGTCACCAGTTAAATAGGTCCAAGCCCATGCAGGTAGTCCAGTCAGATCAAGTCTCTTCAGTGATTTCAGCACCATTCAGCCCGGTCACATTCTTTCCTGCCAAATTGTCAGTCTCCGCCTTGTCAGGATGGTTTAGGACAGTTCGGGTACATTTCGGTTCATTCTGGTCACTTCAGGTCCATTCAGGTCATTTCAGATCCATTCAGGTCATTTCAGATCCATCCAGGTCATTTCAGATCCATTCAGGTCATTTCAGATCCATTCAGGTCATTTTAGGTACATTCTGATAATTGCAGGTACATTCAGGTCATTCCAGATACATTCACTTCACATCAGATCTTGTCAAGTCACTTCATTTCAGGTCCATTTCAAACCATTTTAGGTCCACTCAGGCCATTTCAGGTCCAGTCAGTACTTTAATTCATTTAGATGCAGTCCTATCCATTCAGTGCTCGTCCACTTATAATTAATTGGCTGTTTCAAGACAAATTGGGATATTTCAAATCAAGCATACTAACTTCATGTCCATGCAAACCAATACATTTTTTTTCTCGTCCAAGGAAAAAGGAACCAAGGCCAGAAGCCCGCAAAAAAGTCCCCTCCAGAAAAAAAATACAAACAAAACAACAGCCATATCATTTCATATCGTCACAGTCATTCAGGTCAAATTCTCTAACTAAATCATTTCAAGTCAATGAACAACATGTTAAAATAATTATAATAATAATAAAGTAAGTGTTCAGGTAATGGTTTCCGATATTTTTTAATTCATCGTTTGTTTTTTCTTCTTTATCTTTAAGGAGGAAATAAAAGATGATGGGGTGGTGATGAGTAGTGGGACAAGACAGGGGCAATACGCCAAATGGAGATAGTTAGTGTAGTGTACATTACGGTTAAATGAGAAGGCTCAGGTCCAAAATTGCTCCTAGAAATTCGATGTAAGAGAGGCAGAAAAGGGGGTGGGATGGTAATGGAGAAGTGAGGGGGTAAGGGCAACAAGCGTGGTCAGGAATGAAGGGGTAAGGGCAACAAGCGTGGTCAGGAATGAAGGGGTAAGGGCATTAAGGATTGTGAGCAGTGAGGGGGTAAGGGCAATATGGATGTTGAGGAGTGACGGGGTGGGGTCAATAAAAGTGGTGAGGGGTGAGGGGGTAAGGGCAATAAGGGTGGTGACGAGTGAGGAGGTAAGGGTAATGAGGAGTGAGGTGGTAAGGGCAATAAGGGTGGTGAGGAACGAGGGGGTAAGGACAATAGATGATGGTGAGGGGTTATGGTTAGGGTTTTATACTCTGTGAAGACGGGCATTGTTGGGGTGACAGTACTGGCATGGAGACGGTTTAAACCAAGGGGAAAAAATCAGAAGGTATATGCTACTCATATCTCATGCGATTTTCAACAGTTACAAGTTAATTGACTCTTTTTATCTCCTTCGTTATAATCCACCTCAAACTTTCAAAGTGTTATTAGACACAAGAAAAACTATTTTGCTTCTCCGACTACTTGTGGTCTTCCTCACCTAGGTGAAATCATGAAGCATTAGAGAGAATTGAATGGCCAGTTGGTGGCGCGGAACATCGATTGGCTTAAGTTATTTACAGTCAAGGGTGCTGGCCATTTTACAAAAGGGAGGGGGGGGGGGAATTAAGGAGAATTTTGAATGCCCGTAGTATAAGAACTTAACAACTGGGGAAATTTTAAGGGCTTCATTTAGTTGTAGATAGTTTACGTAATTATATGCAACGAGTAGTTATAAGTGAATTGTGCAATTGAATTTTCATTTTAGCATATGACTGTACTTTACATGTTTCTGTTACATGTATCTTAAAGTAATGGGCACGTATATAAATATTTTCTTACAGTTAAGCTCTAGTTTATATCTTTATGCTATAGGCACCGACAGAACTATCTCCTGGTTTCTGATTCGCTGTGTGAAAGAATTATGCTTGTATTTGCGCAGTAGAGTATAATGCTGAGTAAGGCAACTTTCTGCGCTGAATATGGAGTTTTGAAGGTTGAATTTTGAGTGGATGAATATAATGTACGAATCATTTCGCGGGGCAAGCAAGTGATAGTTTTTTTGTTTTTTTTAACGAGATTTGTTCCTTTCTTCGTGACAATGCAATATAGTTGTTCAGTTATTCTTGAATATTCAAAAATCGTAGGTAAACTTGTGACGCAAAAAAATAATGAAAAAAGAACAAAGATGCATGACTACCTTAACTACCTTAATTCCACTGAAGATTAATGGCAGTGGTGATCACAACTGAATCCATTACTTCGAATCCAGCCATTATGTATGATATGACAATAATCAAAGATAGTGTCAGTCTTTGAGATGAATATCAAAACATAAAATATTTCTTACTGTTAGTATTTACAGCCACATAAGTAAGCCTACTATTTGTAGTTGTGAAACCTAAGAAGGAAAACACCTTTTACGGAGAAAAGCTGTTATACTTCTCCACATATACAACAATATATATTTATAAATATTTTATTGTGTAAAGAAACATGTTCACTTGTACTCTGAGATTTATGAATGTGAAGTGCTGCCCCAATTCTGTGGATTAGAAACATTTGCGATGGACAATGCCGGGGCCGGACTCGTCGTACTCCTCCTTGGTGATCCACATGGCCTGAAAAGTGGATAGAGAGGCCAGGATAGAGCCACCGATCCAGACGGAGTACTTACGCTCGGGAGGAGCAATGATCTTGATCTTGAGGGTAGAGGGAGCAAGTGATGTGATTTCCTTCTGCATGCGATCGGCAATACCAGGGTACATGGTGGTGCCTCCAGACAAGACGATATTAGCAAACAAGTCTTTCCTGATGTCGATATCGCACCTCATAATGGAATTGTGAACAGTTTCGTGTACACCAGCTGATTCCATACCCAAATAAGAAGGCTGGAAAAGAGCTTCAGGGGCACGGAAACGTTCGTTTCCAATGGTGATAACTTGACCATCAGGAAGTTCATATGATTTATCGATAGAGCTGGATGCTGAAGCTACGTTCATCTCACCTTCGAAGTCCAGGGCGATATAACAGAGCTTCTCTTTGATGTCACGGACGATCTCACGCTCAGCCGTGGTAGTGAAGGAGTAGCCACGTTCAGTCATAATCTTCATCAAGTAGTTGGTCAGGTCACGACCAGCCAGGTCTAGACGAAGGATGGCATGGGGTAGTGCAAAGCCTTCATAAACAGGGACAACATGAGTAACACCATCACCAGAGTCGCACACCTGGCCAGTGGTACGACCAGAGGCGTACAGGGACAGCACGGCCTGGATGGTCACGTACATGGCGGGAAGGTTGAAGGACTCGAACATGATCTGTGTCATCTTTTCACGGTTGGCCTTGGGGTTGAGGGGAGCCTCAGTCAGCATGGTGGGGGACTCCTCAGGGGCGACACGGAGCTCATTGTAGAAGGTGTGGTACCAGATCTTCTCCATGTCGTCCCAGTTGGTGATGATACCGTGCTCGATGGGGTACTTGAGAGTCAGGATACCTCGCTTGCTCTGGGCTTCATCACCGACGTAGGCGTCCTTCTGACCCATACCGACCATCACACCCTGGTGACGGGCACGGCCGACGATGGAGGGGAAGACGGCGCGGGGGGCATCGTCACCGGCGAAGCCGGCCTTGACCATGCCGGAGCCATTGTCGCAGACAAGAGCCACACCCTCCTCGTCGTCGCACATGGTGATGGGTTATGTCAAGGCAGATCTTCACCTGCAACATACATACTGCTATCAGTAAGTGACACACACACACACACACACACACACACACACACACAC
>JAGKTI010006473.1:0-10388 GCA_018397915.1 Birgus latro
ATGTCTACCTCCTTTGTCTCGCATCTTGATGTGCAGATATCAACAATATCGTGTACGTACATAGTATTTCACATTATAGTGCACATATTAACTCTTTCTGTACTTAAGTTGTCCTCGATTAATATTTTATTAAAACGTTTAGTATTAAAAAAAATGCTAATGGAATGGCTAGGTGTTGCTCACTTTACTGCTACCTGCTCAGACATAAGCATGAAACTACAGAGGGAGGGTCGCCTCATATGTCTCACAATTTTCCATGCTTAAGTGTTACGCTTCATAAGTTTGTACTTTATTGCGAATGAAATATTATAACAATATTTTCCCCCATTTCCCTTATAGTGTGGCTACTTTGCAACCAGATTACAGTAACCTGAGAATAACTTATAACATGAGCAGAGAAATGTACGAAAAAAAAAAAGCACATACACACATAAGACCAGCACTCACAAGAAAAGTTCCGGGGTAAAAAGTAGATCTGTTTCTTTCCCGTGCTATCTAAATTATAGATGATTCCAGTCCCCCAGTCATTATAGCAGTATTATCATGTCGTGTGGCACAATTTACATATACATGAGATCAAGTTCAGCCCACAACGATAAGTCTAACAACCCATAAATCTCACACCCGAAGCATTTGATCACATAAAAAGTTAGTTTACACCCGTAATTTCGCACCCAAGACAAAAAAGCTAATGCCGACCGGACGAAGGGATAAAAGCCTAGAGAAAAAGCGTCCAGACTCGTTCCTCTGTTTTGAGAGAGAGAGAGAGGGATAGAGAGAGAAGGCTCAGAAGTGGGATTCTAAAACTAATTTAACTTTACAATCAATTAGGTTTGTTTTAGAGTAAGAACTAAAGTCATGGGGAATTATGCTCCCTCTTTTCGCAGTCCATTCTGCTAGCACAACAAGATTGACTGAGAATTGCAACAGAGGCGGAGGCGCTGTGCTGGAGTTTATGGCCAGGCAGGGTATTGGCTATGGTGGTGTGGTGCTGGTGTGATAGTAGTGGTGTGGTGGGGGAGTCGAATATATACAGAGTGTCCTGCGAGAATTTTAGTCACTTGGGATTATTCTAGGGTTAATTGTGAATGAAAAATACTACATCAACATGGGCTTAATTCTTAATCATTACAACGCTACAATTACTGAGGATCATGTGGCTGAATTATGAGGCAGGCTATTTGTGCCCATAAGTTCATTTGTAGCTCCGTAATGACTGATAATTAGACCATGTTGATTCGGAATTTCTCACTCAAAGTTACACCTAGAATAATCTTCTGAAGTTTCTGAAAAATCTTGTGAAATAACCTGTATAATCCTATGATAAATTTGTTCTGGTAACCAAGATTTCTATTTCTAGGAGGAACTACAGACATGGAAAGACTGCACTCTCCTTTCGATGTCCTCCCTGGAAAAATAAATCATTACTACGACAGGGAATTTATAGTAAGTTTATTTGTGAAGCTTATCTTAGGTTCATAGTGTTACCATTCCTCACTCACTTTGAAGGATCCGTGCAATCAAGTGATATAGAAATAAGGAGGATTTTCTTTTTCTTTTTTCTTTCTTTTCTTTCTATTTTTTTTTTTTTTTTTTGTCATGCTTTAACTGGGAGCTTTTCTGTGGGACCTAGATTACGGGCGAGGAATGTAGTGTTTCTTACAAGACGGATATTTAGAAAGGAATATAAACTTCTGAAGGAAACTGTTGAGAAATTTATCCTTTCAGTGGTGCATAAAGAGGAACATAACCAACTGTGAGGGAACTAGAGAGGATCATAGCCGTCTGAGGACAAATACGGAGATATATAGTCTTTATATTACAGGAAATGAATCGACTGAGGCAGAAATCAGAGTTATTCAGTTTTATGAGAACGATTTACGGCCCTGTGTATTCGACCCCTCCCAGTGGTTACCCGTAAGCTAGATGAAAGTACCTGATAATAATTAAGATAACATAATTAAGTGGTCGTTTGTACTGAAGGGGTTAATCTGGAAGGATAATCTGATATGAATTATTGGAAGGTCTGAAATTGTTGCAGAAATAAATAAAATCGTTCTACTTAATCGTCGAATAACTATGAAACCTTTCCACACTATTTTAGAAAGCATAATAGGGTCCGACTATTGCCTCACTGAGTTGTTAAAGTTATCCCTACACTCTGGTTATTTATCGCAAGCAGGTGTGTTGATATTACGTCCGTAGCTGTATGATTCTAACTTCCTCACTTCAAGGGGGGGCTTTCAAAGATGATTAAGGTTGCCTGGTAGTAGTAGGAACCAATGAGATAGTTGTTAATGCATAGAATGGGGTTAAAAAGGGACGATTTCTGATTCTAGTAAACGAGGACTTGGCATTAATAAAATAGTCTGGAAATAATACAAACTGAAAAAAAGGAAAGAACACGCCATCGTTTTACGCATTTAAGTAGATACTTTGGGGGATACTGTGGTTAGACGCTGGGGTAGAGACGCATCTATGTGAGAGCTGAATATGGCTGTCCTCCTTGGCCGAGTTCCCAGCCCCAGATTAGAGACTGCTAGAGGTTAGTTTCACCATGATGTAGCCTAATCAGTGGGCAGCGGGGAAGCCAGGAAAAGATCAGCGATTTTTTATTACGTTGCTGTAAATCTATGCAGCTTAACCCCTTCAGCCCTAAGACATATCTCTCTTTAATCAAGCCGCCACCAGACGATTTTCTTCAGCTTAAGGGAGATTTTTTGTGGTGAAGGGGTACATGAAGGCTATACTTCACCACCTCAGATTGAGTACTTTCCCTTAGGCAGGATAAAATCACGTGGAAGTTGTAACCTTGAAATATAAAACACGTAATCGGAGTGAAGTTATTAACTGATATACTCTCTTCACTCTTAGACTTTAGGTTTCTCAGAAGCGTATAAAATTATCTGGTATTTGTCAGAATAAATCAGTCTTCCGTTAGTTAAAGTAAAACAGATAAATTGTTAGCTGAGGTTCAGGACTTAAATGATAGTGCTTTGCTTTCAACTTTAGGATATCAAAACTTTACCCATTTACTCCCACGTACAAATGATACATAATATAATGGACTTAAAGTAGCAACATTTCTTATTAACTTAAACATCTACGTAAATTCACCTCCAGCTCCTACATTAAATAATTCACTTTCAGCCCCTCCATTATATTTTGCCACATTATTTTGTATTTCAATTTTAATATTATTTAACAATTTACACTAACACTTCCTACGTTATACTGTGCACTTAAAGCCACTTCGCTGCTTTTTTTTTTTACTTACAACCCCTATATTTTGCATCTCATTACTAACCCTTACGTTTTCTTTTGTAATTACATCTACGCTTTACTTTGTACTTAAAACTCTACATTATATTTCTCGCTTAAAACCACTACATTTTCACTTGCATATACACTCGTACATTTTAAAGATATACTTGAATACAGGGACGCCCTTCATTTAAATTACATTATTCCTATCGATAAGACATTTTACCCAACTTAGATGGTACTTTTCGAAAATAAGGGGTTGGGTATAGTCGCGAATCCATCTATACTGGAACGGAATAAAATCACTGACGAGAATCGTCTGGCGGTAGTGTGACAATAGTGGAAAGGATGCCATCGTATAAGAGATCATTCACCAAGTCACACCTGGTGGCAAGAAAAGCAAAGGTCTGAATGATGAGTCAACGAAGGTGTGTCCCGTTTTACCTGGGCACTGAGCTGATTTTTTTTTTTCGCTTCCTTTTTTTCTTGCTTCTGAATCCTACCTATCCTATTTATAACACCAGCAAATTTAGTGTTAGACTGACAAAGAGGACCAATGATAATGATGATGATGATGATGATGGATTACAGATTACGATGATGATGATGATGACAGAGCAGCAGTTCCCCAGCCCACACACCACCACCCACCTCGCAGTGTTGGTCGTGGTGGCCTGTTCATCCTAAAGGAGATATAAAAAATGCTGACCTCCCTTCCCAGCCCTCCCCTTCACCGACCCTGTTTCTCTGCCTTCCCTCACTTCCCCCGACACCCTCCCATCCCTCCTACAAACGCACACGCACACACGGTCACACAAGTACGCACTAGTTCAAACACACACACACATACATACATACACACACACATACATACATACACACACACACACACACACACACACACACACACACACAAAACAGACCACACCTCAACCCTCCACCCCTCACACACACACTCACTCGTACATCACCATCCTACACACACACACACACACACCGCCTCTCTCATCCGTCCAATTCATCATTCCCCTAGTAATAACTTTATTCATGTTTGCCCTGCTTACATTAACCCGGGATAAGCTGGGGCTCCTCTCGTGTTCCTCTCATCCCCTTCTCACGTAACGTCTATTCACCCCATCTCTCCCTCAGCTCACCTCAGTCATCATTTTTCTTACCTTTAACATCAGCATTTTCTTCCTAAATCCCTTACTTTCCTATTTTCCTTTCTTTTCCCTCTTCTTTCCTCCACCCATTATGACTCAATTTACGTTTCCCCCTTCGCCTTGGTTTTATAGATGTTAGTTTTTTTTTTTTTCAACGCTTCCCCTCTTTCATATTTTCTCCATTTCCCCTGACATTTTTCTCACCTCTTGCGTGTTCTCTTTAACCTCATTTCAGTTTATTTCTCTTTTTCTTTTTCCTACGCATCACTACAGTAACTCTATTTATATTATATTTTTTCTTGTCTCCTCATCTTCCTCGCATTTAATCTCTCTCTCTCTCTTTCTCTTTCTCTCTCTCTCCTTGAACCCCCTAAGTTTATCCGGTTCTCAGTCATGATTCTTCCTTCCCTAATATCCACCTCCTCCTCTCAACTCGCCCATTTTCTTGACCTGCCTCTCACTCTGCCAACTTTTTTTTTTCCTCTCCTTTGCCTCACTTCGATTCCTCCCTCCCCCCCCCTTCTCTCTCTCTCTCATTGCTATCAACTTTCACCTTAATCGCGGTGCGGCCGTAGTGGTCAGCCAGCCTCCCGACCCACCTTAATTATTACCCTATATTGTGGCGACCTTTGACCCCTCCGCCCTTCATCTCCATCCGTCTTGTCGGCCTGACCTCATCCACGCCCGCCCCACCCACTTAGCCGAGAGGATGGGCGGAGGGGGTGGATGGATTGAGGGATGGGTGGAAGGGGTGGATGGGTGGAGGGAGTGAAAGGGTGGATGTGTATAGGAAATGCATGGAGAGAAGAACTGGATGGAGGGACGAGGTGGATGGTTGGAGTCGACTGGTGAATGGAGTGGATGGGTTGAGGAAGTGGCTGGGTGGAGTGAGTGGGTGAAGGAATTGATGGATAAATGAATGGGGGGGGGACAGATTGGTGGAGGGGGTGGAGGGGGTGGCGGGGAGTGGTTGGGTGGAGAGGAGGTAATAGACTTAGTAATCTGAGTCGGTGGAGAGGCTTAAATTGGTGGAGAGGCTTAGACAGGTGGAGATGAGTTTATGATGGAGAAGACTGTTCCATCCTCTTACACGAGTGCTAAATGGATGGAGAGGAGATAGAATGGAGAGGAGTGGCCGGAGGAGAGAATGGGCCGGAGAAATTTGACTGGTGAAGAGGAGTGGATGAGTGGAAAGGATCAAACAGTAGATAGGCTCAGGTGAAGGACAGGATCGAATATACTCAGAGGATTTGATGAACAGACCTACTACGTGGAGAAAATTAGGTATAGTAGAAGATAAGGTGATGAAAATGGAATGAAATATTGTAGTGAAAATGATGTGGTGTTGAAGGTAAGAGATTAGGAACCATGGAAAAAAAAATGTACTGGAGAAAATCAAAAAGTTAGAGAGATCTGGGTAATGGAGATGATTAGCTGATAGAAAAGATAAAATATTAAAGCAACCGGGAAAATAAAGCTGGAGAAGATCAGACGACTGAAGACAATCGGGTGTAGACAGGATAACAGAAAGGAGAGAATGAATCTGTGGATAAAATAAAGTATTCGAAAGGATCAGAAATCATACACCCAGAAAAAAAAATACAGGTAATAGTCAGGTGTTAGGAGAGAATCAGGTATCCGAAAGGAGAGGATCTTGCATCGACGAATATTACTGCACGCTCAGCCAATTTCTTAATATACATTGCTGCAGGAAGTAACAATTAGATCTCCAGACTTCAGTAAATCCTTCAAATACCTAATCGAGGTAAGAGAAAGTGTACCCATGACTTGAACTGAGTTGAAAAATAAGTGCACAGATATGAACACAGTATACAAAATGAATACAAACACTACAAGATACCGTTCCTAAGTTGAATAAAATAGCCTGGTAGTAAGACTAATAAATGCAATAAGAACTACTCTTTTAAAAAGGCTTCAGAAATGTACGCATAAATACAATCATAAGTAAGTTCAGTCATAAATATTTTCTTATCATTTTCGTCACTGTCTCCACAAGAAACTCCAGAAAATATGCCAGCTGAAGTGCCATTGCTACCTATAAAGTCTGTCTGCTATTTCCCTACCAATTAGCAGCAACAGTTGAATGGTAAATGTAATAATTTCGAACACATCTCCGACGAGTACAGAAATATAGAGAGACTGTAATACTGAACCGATGTATGTCTTACAGTTGTACTCAGATATCCTTTCTCGCTGCTGGACCTGTAGAACATGAAGGATTCTGAGGACAAGCTGCTATCCTCTAGTCAGGTACTGCAGAAACAGGGACTCCCCTGGCCACCAGGTTTGTTGGCAGAAGATGTTTCGTGAGGCTGGAAGGTACTTGCTTGTTCCTCGTCCAATAAAAGTAAGGATGGCGAGGAGGGAGTACTGATAAAACCCTGGAACTGAGAAATCTGGTGTCATTTGGGGATGTCCACGTAATTCTACCGCATTTGGGAGGACGTGTACTGTGTTCGCCTGTTATCCAACCTTGCTTTTTTAGTCACATTAATTCCTCCAACACAGGTTCACCTAATTAGTACTGCGTCGATCAGACCACTTCATTCAACGTAATTAAAGACCTCCAGTACTGGAAGACCTGATGGCTCAGTCTGACCCCTCTAGCTAGGAAAGACTCTCCTGACTATAGCAGTATGGAGATAAGCAAAAAAAAAAAAAAAAGTTATCGTATTCAAGGAGTTAACCCCATCTACCGCTGGAGTTGAGATGATCACTGCACTTCTAAAGCTATCAGCAGTGGCGTTCCTCAGGGTCCTGTCTTTTAACATACTCCCTTCCTCCTATTCATCAATGACTTACTGAGCTGTACATCGTACCCTATCCAATCATACGCTGATTACTCCACCCTTCACTTTTCCACCCGCTTCTCACAACGTCCATCACAACGCTTACTACAGGCACACTCCGATCTGTCTTTTATTTCTGCACGGAGCAACAGAAATCTTTTAATATCTCAAGAACTCAATTCCTTCCTCTCTCAGCTCGGCACAGTCTTACACATGATATCTCCTTCCCTTCAACAACACATAACTCAGTCGCTCATCATCTCTTAATATTTTTGGTGTCTTCTTTCCCCGGGATACATCTTAGAAAGGTCACATTACTTCTCTTACAAAAACAGCTTGGCAGAGGTTTGATGTGCTTTAACCGGCTCTGTGCACTATTTAACTCCAATTACTGACCCCTTCTTCTGCTTCTTCTTCTTCCTTCTTTTCTTCTTCTTCTTCCTTCTTCTTCTTTCTCTCCTCCTCCTCCTTTTTAACAGCTTATTTTCCATATTATTTAACAAGGTCAAATAAATGAAGCAAAGTCAAGAAAACTCCTCGAGAATTTATTTGCCGATTAAACTATTATCTTATCAACTTTTTATGCTTACTCATATTCAATGACGGGCTCTAATACCAATAAGAGCAATCAAAACAATGCAAAATAATAATGTACTCGGTCTTTTGATATCAATTTGTATGAGTCAAAAAATGACAAGGTGGGGAGGGTGTTACTTTTAGCTTGGTGCAACAAAATTATAGTCCAGCGCGTCAAAGAAAAAATATGCGAAATATAGGGTGTCTCGGGAAATGTGTCAGAAATTGTAGTTTAATATTGTTGGGGTAATTCCGAGTTTTAAAAAAATCGATATCAGCCGGTACGGAACTAAAATTACTAATGACTTAATGGGTGGCAATGGTGTCTCTCATAATCAACTCATTAGATCATCAGTAACTGGAGCTCCGTAAAGGCTGTTAATGAAATCGACGTTGATATATCATTTTCCCCTTTATTTCGATGACGTATTTTTCCATCTTATTCTTGCTGTCTTCGAACGATTTGATTAAACTTAGGAGAGACTTTTTTTTAACGAAGGGGTTAATGAAGGCTATACCTGACTCCTCCTGTTGGATAGCCTAAGTCTAAGCTGAAAAAAAAAATCGTCTGGAGGTAGAAAGGGCTAAATGAGAAGCACATCATCATCGAGAAGGGGTTAATACTGGAAAGTACCTCAAAAAAAGCCCCCTGAAGTTTCTCTCACATTTTCCCTGGTACTCTATAACGTAAAGACTCTTCCTCAAGGTACAGTTCGCTGCATCACGGGATAATCTGGCAAGCAAACTACATCCTGCCACCGCCTTCACCATGATCCATCTTGTGATTATTGGAGAGGAGGGGGGGGGGGAGAGAGAGAGAGAGAGAGAGAGAGAGAGAGAGAGAGAGAGAGTAAAGGACGGAAGAGATAAGAGGTCAGAAGGGAAACGCGAGAAGGGAGAGGAAAGAGAAGAGGGGAAAGGACAGAAGAGAAGGGAGGAGGGAACAGAGGAGAGAACGTCTAATGAGAGAGGGCGAAGATGAGTGGAGAAGAGAAAGGCAGAGCAGAGAAGAGAGAAGGGAGATTGGAGTACGAAAATCGAGGCTAGGTTAAGCATCCACTCCCAACATAGCCAGAGCGCTGACAGCCGCGATACTCCGGGTCATCAATCGCAAGGGCAATAAAGCTGTAAAAGCCGCTCTCTTAGCCACTTTCGCTGTATATAAAGCACCTCATAGCCAAACTTTTATATATTTTCCTTTGTCATGAATTAGCGGAGGAATCCAGGCCCAGGAACCTTGCAATTATCCGAGTTTATGATCCCCTTGGCCTTAGCAAATAACTATGAGGCAATTAGCTTGTAAATTCGACCAAGATATATCGTTAGTGCCATTCAGACTCACTTCATTTTCGCAAAAAAACACTTGCCTCCTATGAGGCATACGATTCCCCGCCTTTCCCCGCACACTTCCCCACTCCACTTGAATATGTAAAACTCGTATATTCTTGCCGACCCACATATTAGGCGCTGATGGCTGGCGTTGTCTCAGATGATGCATGTTCCAAATCTAATTTATGCTGATGACTGGCAATACCCTTCTGCTTGTCTCGCCCTCGCCATTTATCGCCCTCGCGGCCACCAGAGACTGTCCTCTCGTGGACGCAGGAGGCTGTCCCTCTTCCTTAGCGAGATTTGTTTTGCATATTACATCTTGCTGTTCTCACACAATTATCTCAGTGACATTGACATAGATTACATAAATATATACAAGACTATATTAAAGTCTCATATACAGAAACAGATAAGTAAGATTATGATAAAAATGAACATACTGCACAAAAAGCAAGCTGTCAACAAAAGAACATTATGGCTTCACAGACATAACTTTTACGATTATGACATGCACACCTAATGCAAATGTAATATATCGAATTGTAAAGAATATCAACACGTTGCATATGCAGAAATTAAATGATAAGGTTATGATATGGACAAGGGTTGCATAAATAAACACAGCCTACTCATGAGAAAATACTAACCTGAAACATGAAGAAACAAACTGGCAGGCATGAACTGAATAATTTTTGTCATGCATGCGAATATTAGCTTTCCACATGCAAAAATAAACAGGTGATAAGGAAGTACAGTACAAGGGCTCTTATTCTCGTCGATTAAGGAAACTCCCTAACACCTATTCCTCAGCGACTTATTTCTGAATATGGTACGTTACAGAGTACTGGGATATTGGTGGGTAATATTCTTTTATACGTTACTAATGCAGAGTATGGCGATATGCGTGGTTTATATCCTTTTGTACGCTATTTATGCAAAGTATGGCGATAACGGAAGAAGTTATGTTAGACAGAATAGGCGCGCAGGGTGTAATGACCGAAATAAATCACTTAGGCAAAGGTGTCAAGGAATATGGGTCCGCGTCTCGAGTTTTTTTTTTTTTTTACTCACACGTAAACGCCAAATGAGTGTGTCGTTTTTGGTGTGTGATGTCCTGCTTGGGTATGTTTGGTGCGTGATTTAGTGCGTGGAGATTCCCTAATTCGTGGTGCGAGAAGGAATGTTACTGGAGAGAGAGAGAGAGAGAGAGAGAGAGAGAGAGAGAGAGAGAGAGAGAGAGAGA
>JAGKTI010006473.1:18122-40592 GCA_018397915.1 Birgus latro
GTGTGTCCGCGTGTGTGTCTCCTCCAAGGCAAATGAATGTTACCTAAATAAGGATTACAGCTTCTGATTGATTCTAATGATAGGGCTTCAGAGGCACAGCAAAGATTCAGGAGGCAGCAAGGGACTCGTTTTGGCGTGTGGACCTGATGCCATGGACGCAGTTTGAGTTATTCGCTTCCCAAACTCATCCCGGCAGCAGTAAAATATGATAACTAAGGCAGGAACGTTTATGGGTGGTCATTCTTCACCTGCATTACCCCAGCCAGGGATGACCCAAGTCTTGCAGTTACTCTTAGCCAGGAAATTGCTTGGGTGTTATTGACAGTATGGAGAGTCTTGCTCCTCCCGGTAGGGTAGTTAGGTTAGTTTAATTGGATTTTGTTGGGTAGTTTATTTAGGTCAGGTTATGTTAGGTTAGGTTAGCTGAGTTAATAAGGTTACTTATGTTAGTATACTCGAAGTAATGTCATGTTAGGTCATTTAAGTTACCACAGTGATACGAGGTTAGTTAGGTACGTTTCTGGTTTACATCACTGGGACTAGTTTCGTCAAGCTAGGTTAAGTTAGTTGGGCTAGATAATTTGGGTAAGTTTATTCAGGAAAGGTTAGTTAGGTTACGTTAAAGTTAGGTTGGCAGGTAAGTCAGGTTATTTATACTAGGTTAGTTAGGTTAGGTCAGGTTAGACAGAAAAAAAAAATTGAATAAACTTGACTGTCCGAAACTGTAAATTTACCAGTGCGTGTTGGTGCAGCGCAGAGATAAGCCCGGCCGTCCTCATTAGCAGCTGATGCGTGCCTGTGCATACTCGCCGTGCATCTCACCTCCAGCAGCCATAAATACTTGCACTCGCTCCCGAAAAGCCGATGCCCTTGAGAAATGCACTGCCTCCAAGACAATAATAAAAATAGCAGAAGCAAAGAACAAATTCAACACAAGAAAAAAGAAAGCACAAGAAAAGAATCACCGCCAATTCTAGAACAGATATAACAGGAAGAAAAACCAGTCCCCATACAAGAAGATATATATCTAAAACATAAATAATGCAAGAACAGAGCCAGCGCCAAGACTAGAACAAAAAATGCTAAAAAAAAATCAACACTATAACGAAAATATAACACAAGAGAACCACCTCCAAGACTAGAAAAAAAAAAATCAGCCTAGATGGCAGATTTGCGTGACTGGAACCTCATGACGAATCAGTCTACCGTATTTGGGAGATTCAGAATCTAAGAATTAAACCGGTATGGAGGAAGTGCCACGGGAGCCTCTTATAGCCCACGGGAATAAGACTGAGGAAGCGAGGACGCAGCCACACACAGAGCACCTCCGTTGTGATCTCACCGCCCTGTCCATCCTGCTTCCTTGCTCCCCTCATACACAATACCTGTCCGCTCAGCCCCGTCGCTCGACCGTCACGCACAGCAGCCGCCCAGATGCATTTCTCTGACACCGAGAAAGACAGGTCGTTAATTCTTAAACTACGACAGGCATCAACGTCCGATTTTTACCTACCCACAGGCATGTCAAAATCCAAAACGTAGTGTAGCATTAGAATTTTACCAGGTGTTCACACGTTGATGGAGACCTACTGCATTTGCTCAGTTTCTGTTTTCTTCTTTCTTTTTCCCTCCAAACACTTTTCAATTTTCTGCAACTCTCACTCACTCTCTCACTCAACGGGCGTCCAAGCAGGATGAGAATAAGGGAAAATTCCTCACTGCGCCTCGCTCACGGAATAATTAAAATTTCTGTTACCTTTCGACCGAAACAGGAACTGACTTGATATCGAGCGGAGGCCGCCGAAGGCAGCCTTTAAGCAAGTACCCCAAGACATCTTTTTATTTATCTTTTTTTTTGCCTTTTTTTCGCTTTTTAATGGGCGTTACGGGGACTACTGTGAAACCATGTCAATTAGGGTCTTTCTTACACTGATTCTGTTAGTCAGGTCATCGGCAAACTTTCTTAGATTATCTTGGTATATACTAGAAGTTAAGCGCACTTGCTTAGATTAACTTGGAATTTATTAGCAGTATCTTGTAGTTTTGATACCTGATGGGAAAACACGGGAAAAAATCTGTTTCTCCCTAGTTTAAGTGGTAAGGGTGGGACGGGAGCGTGATGGGGTATCTGTATGTCAACTGCCGGAAGGAACGGCCTCAGGTCTAGGTGGTCTCAAGCAGTAACACAGGGACTCGTGAGGTGGAGACATATTCTTAAGCCTTCTTGAGCTTATTCTCCTCTCTCTCTGGTGACATATATGAGTAAAAATTGTTCACCTGTCCTCCGTCAGTAATGTGTCCTGCCTTCAATACTTCTCATCCCTTCCTTAACGACAGAGGGTATCCTTTCTTCTCATACTCTTGCTATGCGCTTCATATTGCGGTCGCATAAAAATAATGTTATACCTTGCACTGAACAGCCAGCAGAGAAGTATATGCAAATTTTTGGATATTATTTTCTTACTACTTTCGGGGGCTTTTATTCAGCTTTACGAGAGACTGCGAATTAAAGGAGTTAGAAATGGCCTTCATTTACTCCAGCACTAAATACATCTCCCTGCAGCTGCATATACTGTAATCCTGTGAAAATCTAGCAATATCGAAATAAATGACGTTCCCAGGCTGAGGTGGTTAAGGGAATGTTAAATCTTTCCATGCTTCTTATCCTTCCTGCAGAAAAAAAAAATCTATCTAGCGCACGAAAAGGGGTAGATCGTGTGTTCGAATATCCCTGGACGCCGCTGGTGGGCTGTGTAAGATGGGGGTCGCGATAGTGACGTAAACACTGCAGGCGGTGAGGCAGCGTCCTGTTAATAAGACAACCCGGGCCACAATTCACAGACCGACTTACGACCCATCCCGTGTCGTAAGAGGGATCTGCTTTTACGGGCAAGAAGAAGGAAAGGACAGCGTAGGATCTTGACAGAAACACTGCAAGAGGTGAGGCTGCGATGAATGCGATTTGCTTTTCCGGCGAGAATAGGAGGATAGAACAGAATCCTTTTGTGAGGAGAATAATAGAAGGATAGCACAGAATCCTTTTATGTTGAGCATACGAGAAGGACAGAAGATAATCCTTTTGCGGGGAGAATAAGAGAAGGATAGTACGGAATCCTCTGTGGGGGGAGTAGGAGAAAGATGGTACAGAATCCTTCCGTGGGGAGAATAATAGTACAGAATCCATTCGTGGGGAGAATAGGAGAAGGATAAACAGAATCCTTTTGTGGGAAGAATGGAAGAAGGATAGTATAGAATCCTTTTGTGGGGAGAACAGAGATGGATAGTACAGAATCCTACCTCATCTCTTACAATTCTTCCACAAACAAAGCTTGTTTGCATCCTGTTAATACGACAACGAATCATTCACTCATAAGTACAATTTTTTTTTTTCAGAGGAACAGAGAAAAAAGAGTGCAAAAGCCTTCCCTGTCTGTAGTTTTTCACGCATAAAGAGATCCAATTTACAATAAAAAATTAACAGTACTGTAAATAAGCTTGTGAATTTACGTCCCGGTTCCTACGTCTTCCTATATCCCCTTCTATTCTACTCGTGTCCAGTACAGGCGGAACTCTGGCCTGGGGAGAGGAACTGGAAGCCTTAATTTGTGAGTGAGATATGGAGTCACAGAACAGGGATATGTGATAATTTGTGCTCCCAGTGGACTTCCTTGCTATTTACACCCTGTCAGGTTAGAATTACTCGAAATTCATGATGCACACGAGTCATGACAAAAAAAAAAGGGCATAATTTTTATGAGGGACGACATTGTATTTACACATCTAACATACGGTTTTAGTACTCACTAGTGTTTCCTAACCAAGTATTGTCTGAATTTACGACCTCCACTACGCCACAAATTTTCCGTATTTCTCTTTAAGGTTAATTCAATTTTATTCTTCCTGAAGTAGCTTGGTCGTGATAGTTCCTCCTTTTCAAATATGCGATGTAAAAAGTAATGTTAGTTGTCTATAAATGTTGGATGGATCGCACTTCATTACACATAGATTAATATGGAAGAGCTGTTCATTTTTACTCTTTTCTTTTTTTGCCGGCGTTCAAAATCATACGGTCTGTTTTTCATGATAATTTCTCCTCAATAAAGTACTCATAAAATTCAAATACACTGGTCAACTATATATGACGGACCAATCTCGTTACACTGTACAAAATTACCGTAATGAAAGAACGGTTCATCCTTACATCCTTGTGCCTGCGTTCAGTATTATTTAGTCTGTTAACAAGTGAACCCGCTTTACATCGAGTACCGGAGTCCATTATTATTCAGGTTATTATCAAGTGATCCTCTCTTACATTAATATGCCCGCGTTCAAAATTATTAAGTGTGTTATCAAGTGGCCGTGTTCAAAATTACCGTGTGTGTTATCAAGGTGATCCTGTTGCACCCCAGTGGTTGCGGATTAGGAGTGGGCGGCCCCGCGGTGGTCCAGACGGCCCCCCACGCCCTTGTCCTCACGCCCACACCTCGAGTCTCATAAAGGCGTGGCCTCGCAGACGAGCGTGTGATAATGGCGGCTGCTGATGATTACCGAGCCCACGCTGCCCCATGCTCTCGTTCATGCTGGTCTCGTCATCATTATTGCCCTTATTATGACCCCCATTATTTTCCCGGCAGACACCTGGGAGGAGCCCCCGAGCGTTTACACATCAGATACCCGCCGTGGTGCAGTGAAGGAGAGGATGTAGGCTTCCCGGGTTGCTGATTTCTGTTCCGTGTACCATTTTTGCACAGCATCTTATCCAGGAATGTCTGGGTCCGGTTAGTTTTTTCTTAGTATATGGTTAGGTTAGTTTGTTAGTTAGTTAGCTTACGTTAGGTTAAGATAGGTTTAAGTTAGGCTAAAGTAAGAAAAAAAATGAAAGAAAAATAAGATTATTCATCCTGTGGAAATAAATCTTGGCGCGTGATCCAAAAAACAATATATAGAACAGCCCTCGGGAAACTGACTCAAGCGAACCACTAAATTCTCATCTGGCTGTCTGCATGTAGATCTTGTGGCTCGGTTCACCACAGCACGCATAAAAGGTGTAAAGTTAGCAGTGCAGTTATTATTGTCAGTTATTTCCACCTGGCAAAGCTCCTTAATGTGTTCCTTTGTTTAACGAGTCTGAAATAATCGCCACTTCGTCTTCATCATCACCATCATCTGAGCTCCTATTTCCCTGTGTGGTACAGATTCACTTACCACAAATTCATTAATTCAAGTAGCTCTGGAACCCTAATTACCACTGGCTCTCACCCCTAATCACCGAGGCTATCTTGAGACACCACGACAAAAGCACCTGCAACCAACTTTACGGCGGACAGAGAGCGACCTGCCTTCAATTAACACTAAGCCTAATTTCAAGAACACACTCCCCGGCCCTCTACAATCTCAGTTTATATCCCTTGACGCCGAATTCACCGATGCAGATATTTTTTTGCTTATTGCACAAATTGCTACATGAAAGCAAGTCAGTTAATTGAAGCTGTATACGTCAAGGTAAGCTAAATGTTGACTGACATGTGTCAAACGATACAAACTGAAGTCTTCACAATTGAGGTCTTACCCAAACACCTCCGACATCAAAGCTTACATCAACGGTAAACAACTCCATGGAAAACAGACAACAGCAGCACCTGGTAACTTCCACTTAAAGACGTGCAGTAGCTGGAGGAGCGAGTGGGTGTTGGAGGAGGAGATAAAAGTAGCAGGAGCAGAGCAGTGGCCGGGCAGTAGCAAAGACAAGAGCGCCAACAGCAGGAACACACGTCCACGCTGTATTGATATCCCTACCACTGGGCGCCTACTCATCCTCGTTCCATATTCATAAAACTTCTCAAGCTTAAGCTGCGTGTTGGAGCAATTTCATATATACTTTTGTCTTCACTCATACAGGCACCAGACCCATCACAATCGAATTAGAGAAATATTTATTATGACAAATGATGAGAATACAAAACAATCTGTGACTTTACACACTTTTGGATATGTTTTCTTTACCTGTAAATTGGTTAAGATGCTATTTAAGTGTTTGTCCAGGTGGCCATTGTTATCGCCAATATAAACACTACGCTGGTGCCCCATTAGACACCATGACACGCAGTCCTCGGTCAGACTGGACACTCGACCCCCTACCTCAGCTCCCACCACCTCCCTGACCATCACAAACTTTTTTCACCTCCCCTTCACTCAGCCCGCCCTGCCATGACAAAGGTGAGGCTTTATTGATTTTTTAGATATTGTATCGTGTTTTCATCCTGCTGTACTGTATTTTAACTTATGTGTTTTGATTTTCTTTTAGTTTTTATTTTTATTATTAAGCGACTGACATTTTTTGAGACCAAGCACCAAATTAACCACTAAACCTGAGAGGGGGATTTATACATTTTGCTCTGACTAAAATAAACTATATCCGTCAGTCAGTCAATCAATCAGTCAATCAATTGTTCAAAATCTCGCTCTACTCTCCTACTACCACCACTCCTATTTCTTGCCTTAGTCCCTTTCCTTCCCTTCATCTCGCCATTCCGTCGTTATCCCATTCAAATTCCGGCTTAACAGACTTACAACTGATTCCTTCTCGCAGGTAAGATTTTTTTCTCAAGTACAAAAAAAGACACATTTATTCCTCACTCTTCTTCCTTGTCATTCCTATCTCCACCTCTCTGCCTCCACCTCCCCTGCCTCAACCTCCACATTTTTACATCCCAACCTCCGCCACCCCAATTTCCACCTACCTTACCTCCACTACCTTAACTGTTACCTCCATTACCTCCCTTTCCTTGACCTCCATCATCCCTATTTCCTACCTTCTCTCCCAGTGCACTCCACTTCATGTTCCATTCTCTTGGCTAAAACCCGTAAATCGTAACCAATCTCGGGGTGTTTCCCAAATCGCTCGGCATTTCGTTACCCAGACCAGCACTTACCTCCTCCCGCACGTATACTTTCCTCGGTATCTATCTCGGAATCCTGCAGGTAGGAGCTTCGGGGGTCGGGCAGTTAGTAGGGTTGATGAGATTCGTGAGCTATAACCCCAGTCATCACCATCAGGATTTACGGCGTCGTCCATGCTTGTACAGCCAAAGTTACATCTATCTTCCCAGTTACGTTTGAAGAGAATTTACAACTGGCGAAATACAGTGAAAACCCTGTCTCTACTAGTGTATTTTTCTGATGATCCGCTTTTTCAGGTATGTATTCGTCAGACTTTAGGAAGATACTTGCGCCTCTGTCTGTTAGTATGAGTTGTTGAGAGGGATGGCACCAATTTAACCCGACGGCTCTGCTTCCCTGTCGCCAAAGAGAAGGATAATGGACAGCGCAAGAAGGGCAACTTTTCCATGTAGTCCACCGGGTAACCTTTCAGAGAAGCTTGAGGTCACAACATTAATGTGTGAATTGTGGTTTACCCATGCAGCTCTCGAAGGGATGCATTCTCGTGGCTAGGGTTTTCCAGCATCTCTTTCTTAGCGACTTATTGCACGGGCTATTATCAAAGCACGTTTATTCTACCCTGACGAAGATTCTTAACTTCTTTCAGCTTACTTAATTATTAAATGTAGTCAGACTGGAGTGTCGATCTGACTAGTATCCAAGGAGGCCAGTCCTTAACTAATGACTAAGGCTCATCGCATTTCATATAAACACGACTTAGTATCGAAGTTGTGAGAATGGCCCAGTTCCGTTAGGTGAAAACAAACCAAATTTATCTCCCAAATGTCGTCTCCATGCACTTCGTCCCACATTTCCCTAGGACTGTCTCTCATTCTTTTTCCATCCACATCCACACGTATACACCTCTTCACACAATTTTCTCACAGACTCTCCACATATCTAAACCCAAACTACACCTACACAAGACCTTGCCAATATCAACTTCGGGCCACTGTCTCTTCGTATATGTAAATCCTGCAGTACTTCTTCCCCACCATTTCGTTCTTATATACAGCTCAATAACATTTTTCGTGCACGTTATTTACACACGCTGTGCCGATATCAAACAGACACGGACATCATGTGGAACAGTCAGCCTCCCAAGAAGACAAGAATATTACTCTCAGGCAATTCTGTTTCAATTAGGTAAGCTGATAATATGACAAACGTAAATGGGTACCTTGTAGTGATAAATAAGTATATGGTGATAGATACTGCGTTAATTTTATGGCCAAACGACCGGGTGGAAGGGCGGGGGAACTGGTTGGAATGGTAGGCTACACTGGCGGAGGTTTGGAGGAGCAATGGGAGACTGGATAAGAGACTGAGAAAACTGGCAAAAGATACAGGGTCTAGTGGAGGTCTGAGGGTACTTGAGAGGCATACTGATGATTACGAAACCGGGCGTACTGGGAAGGCAGACACCGGTGGATGTTTGGTGGTAGAGGTGGAGGTTTGGAGTTACTAGGGAAGGCATACAGATATTATTTAGGAAACTGGATGCATTGGGAAAGGCAGACACTGGTAGAGGTTTGGTGGTCCTGGTAAAAACACAGACACAAGTTGGGAAGCTGGGAGAACTGGGAAAGGCAATGGAATACAGGCGTAGAGAAGCGTGGAAGTTTTAGTCAGTTTGCTTTCACCTGACGGACTTGGGTCACTACTTCAACCTGAATATTTAGTCGTGGTTGTATGAATTTAATTTAGCCTTAGTCATGTGATGGGAATGGATCTCCTAGGCTGATACTTAAACGTCATGACTCTCCAATCTGTCTACAGTTGGCCATTAGTACAACTAAAAGAGGTTAGGGATATTCGTAACATTAGGATATCGCGCTATAGAAGAAGTACATATTAATGATAGTTGGGAAGCTGGGTGAACTAGAAAAGCCAATGGTAGAGGTATGGAGGTGTTATTACAGCCAAAGAAACACTGGGTGGGGCTCTGGGTGCACTGACATAGGTAGTTACAGGTAGGGACATTTAGTTAGGTGACAATGTGAACTGAGAAAGGTAGACACTAGTGGTGGTTTGGGCTATTAGTAAAAGTTATTGATGAAAACAATAGTGAAGGCATAAAGACATACGGGAGACAGATTCATTAGGAAAAACAGACACTGATGGAAGTTTTGGGGTGACGTTGGGGTACTGGGAGACTGGGTGAATTGGAAAAGTGCACAGGTAAAGATGGGGAAGAATATTATTATACTCTTTTAACTCTATCTTGGCCTAAAACTGGCATCCCTCCATCATGAATACTGAACTGTGAGAATAAATTAGCACTATAGTATATGCTAGTCAGGAAGAAGTACCATAGTTTTGTCTTCTTCTGCCACTGAGTTGAAGGAAATAAGCTGCAAAGACGAAAATCTGAGCCAAGACAGAGTAAAAAAAATAGGGTATAGGTCAAGTTACTGATGGAGGTATTGGTGAAGCCATAGAGACGATGGATGAGGGACTGGGTGAACTAGAAAAGGGATTGCGGAGGTTGCTAGGCTGAAGTGCTGATGTTAGTGCTGGCGGTGTGGCTGTGTCCCTGCTTAATGAAACTGTAAACCAACATCGTGTTCCCCATTTCTCTCAGCTCTGGTCAGCCACTCCCCATATGCCGTATGCACAGACGTTCTTGATTTTACGGTGCCGGGAAGTGTTAAAATGGAGGAAATTATAAGAGGGTCCAAGCCGGCTAAAGACCGTTGTATATGCACAGTAAACAACCTTTATATGTGGGTATAATTTCTTCGTATTCGATAATTTTCTTGATTTTATGTTGTGTGTGAGATTATCTCTTTATAACTATTACCTTTATTCCTCCAGCTACCAAACACGGCGGCGTATTAACAAACTTCTCAAGCTTAAGTCGTGTACAGGATTGATTATTTATATTTTTATCTTCACTCCTACAGCTACCAAACAGTGTAAGAACAAACTAAAAGTGAATATTTGTGTTAAAAGAAAAATCCAAACAAAATTAAGGACAATAATTAACTGCAATGGAGGCTTGTTTATCGCTTGAACTGGGTGAGAACTTACACATTTCTTTACCCAAGCCTCTTAAAATTAAACTCCGAAACTGAATAATGTTCTCTAATGCTTGCAGAAATTATATAAATACAAAGAGATCTCCAAAAGGCCTTTTCCACACGCTGGCTGATACTGTCTTCTGGAAGCATGAATGGAATATAAAAAGGCGTCATCAAAATGAGGGAATTAATGCAAATTGTTTTTAACAGTTTCAGTATGAGATTTTTTTTAAAATGTAAAATGGTGTCCAGTGGTAGCTACACTGAAGTAAACAAATGGGTTCCCAGAGCTGTCTGCAGGTAGTAAGAATGAAATGCAAAAGTTGTCATTATAATGAAGGGAGTAATTAAGATTTGATGCGTAAGATTCCTTTATTCACATATAGAAGACTCTTTCTAGGCTGAATAAAAGTGTCTGTTGGTATCAACAGAAGCTGAGTGTAGGGGATAACGTGGAGTGCCAAGAATGATGGCTGGTGGATATGGTTAATGAATAAATAAGCGAGACATGGAAGATGAAAAAGTAACAGATCTGACGAATGATCGAGATGATGATAGAAGTATGTACGAAAATAATATGTATCAAGTGAAATGGATGTACGAATTGTGTCTGGAAAAATATATAACAAGTGCTGAACCTGACAGCTGACGGAATGGTGTTTATCCCAGAGGCAAGATGAACCGCATTTAGACTACGTATGTTGTACGGCCTGTGAGCTGGAGCCAAGAGTTTTGAAGTCTTGAATTATGAGTGAACAGATGTATGGCCTATTTCAGTGAGCATTCACTTGGTAGGTCTCCTGTACTTTTTTGTTCCCGTTTCTGGATTTCAGCAATTTACTTAGCTCTCTAGAAAATTTTGAGATCATTAACATTTAACAGGCCTACTATTTTCAGAGGAAGTTTACCGACATTCTTTATATTGGCTTGGTGGCTCTTCCCGTAGCGCCCCTCAACCATACTGAAGGGATTGAATAGGTTATAGTCCAAGACTGATTCATCCTGTGTAACTCCTCTTCTCCCTCAATTGTATTAAAGGGGTTAGCATAGACAGGGCGGGGTCTGGGGCTGGTTCCTCGTGTGTAAGCTCTCTCGTCCCTCTCACCGCGTCGTCTCATTATCGTCCGCCGCCTCGTCCTTCTTCATTTCGCCCCTAATGTCCTCGCCAGCAGGTCCCTTGTAGGCGGCCCAGAGTAGATATTAAGTTCATCAGCTGCATTGTTCTCCTCCGCCCTGCCCGCATAAATTGTTTGTCATGCTCGGGTCATTTGCATCTGGTAATTCCGGTTGATGATTTCCCTGCTTTCATGTCCTGTTTCCAGATCCGACCCACCTCATTTATTAGTAAGAACCACGGCTAAGGTGATGACGGTAATGATGATGGTGATAATGATGAGTATGCTAACAGTGATGGCTATCACGATAATAAAAGTTCTCCTACTTACTCTCCTCGCATAATTTCTGGTTCCTAACCAGCCCTTTAATCAGTAGGTAGTAAGATTATAATAGTGAAAATATTTCTAATATTGATAACTCTCATATTCGCAATTTTCATATTTTTCTTCTGCTGTTCACAGATCCTGCCATCTCCATTTAACAGGCAGATATAACATACTGTAACTAGGCTAATGAGGTTGAAAAAGACGAAGAAGAAAATGAAGATTAAAACTAAGACGCAGGCAACGAAGCTGACCATAGTGATGATAATGATGACCATGATATTCTAGCATCTGCTTCCTATATCTAGATGGGGAGCCCTGCCCTTCTCGCTTAAGGCCGTCAGGTGGGGAGGTCAAAAGATCAGCTCTGGGGGAGGGAATGCCTGAAAGTGACGCCCCCCGAGGCCCCCCTAACAAGCTCTCTGGCCAGGCGATCCTCCCCCAGATAGGGCGGGTTACATACGGCCGTGATAGTATCGCTTGAGAGGCTTCCCAGTGTTTCCGAGGTGGTACTTAGCTAGCCTCAAGGACGGGCGTCTGGGGGTAGTTAATTAGGCATTGTTCCCTGTCCGCAACTGGATATCGGGGGTCGTAAAAAATGAAGCATGTCTGTATAGCAGCAGTGGCCTCAATTCTGATCGAAAATTAGATTATTTTGTAATCGTAGAGTAACATGATACCAATTAGAATAATTCACATGATTTCTTAATTAAAGAATATCCAGTACTACAGAGATGTTGGGTTAGTGAATGATTTGGCATCTTCGTTTGTACAACTAGTTTGAGGAATAAGAAGCTTCCTATTCGATGCATCTTCACAGTTACCTACGTTTACATGTGAGTATTTACTTTTAAATATTCGATTTTCCCGTGTTAACGAT
The DNA here is from genome assembly GCA_018397915.1 of Birgus latro. Classification (NCBI taxonomy): domain Eukaryota; kingdom Metazoa; phylum Arthropoda; class Malacostraca; order Decapoda; family Coenobitidae; genus Birgus; species Birgus latro. The sequence continues at coordinate 30,404 of JAGKTI010006473.1, forward strand.
AAAACAGAAACTTTCGCAAGATGGCACACTCATGAAGAGATACGAATCCTAGATAAAATGCAAACGTACTTTACCATCCCCATCTTCCGCAAAAAAAAAAAAAAAAAAAAAAAAAAAGTGGCGCACTTTGATAATACTACTGAGGGTAAATTTCATAAACAACAGAAAACTGCTGCCATTAATCTTATCACCAGCATTACCACGATGGATATTTGGAGTCCACATCATTATTTCCAGTAAAGTGCACTTTGTGAGCGCGTGACGAGCCAACGTTTGTACATAAGCCTATCACCTTAATTTTTTCTTTGTGTAAACTTTAAAAATTTCTAGTGAGGTAGTTGAACAATAACAGAAGGATAATTGAACTAAAATATTTACTTTCTCACGTCTGCTTTCTCTCATGTTTTCTCCCTGGATGTACTTTTAGCGAGGCACCGTAGCATTTACCACACTCGCAATGTTAAACTCTCTGCTCCCGACTTACCGTGTCAACGAAATGCATCGATAAACGCTTGACTATTGACAGAATGATAAATCCCAGAAATGGGGCGATTAACTTTGCTGATTTCACCCCCTAAACATATACAAAACGTTCATGCGAAATTATCAGCGTAATCTCCGATATTTAATTGTTAAAATTCATGCAAGAAAACAGAGTGTTATGACAGGAAATCTTTTTGATTTGATTTCATAGTGCAGTACGTCAAGTGAAGCCCTTTGTACATTCCCTAAGAAAGCTGGGATTCCAAGGAGTTTCTTTGGTCTCATGAATAATTTATATGACTAAAAACAAATTCACTGGGCGTATCTACTACCTGCTGAAAGAATCTCTTCTCTATCTCACAAAGTAGAAAAGTTATTAGCCTCTGAAAACCATCGCGGTCGGGCTGTGTCATGTTGGGTCGGGCCGGGTAGAGACGGGCAGCTCATCTCTTAGCTGAACGTAAACGTCGTTTCGCTCGCAATTATTATAAAACTATGCATTACCGATGACACTAACCCTTACGCACCTCAATCAAACAGCACACACAGACAATCGCTCAATATAATCTCAAGCAAACAGAGGATACGCCCCGGTAATGTGTTTGAATCTCGGTTTTCCATTAGTTCATGACCTCATTAGCAAGGAGCGGCAACCACAGCAACAGTAACCCACAGTACTTACCCCGTTATATTGAGAAGATCCGCCATAATGAAGACTTGCGGCGTGAAACACGAAAATTCCTAATTAAATAAGGAATGAACTGGTGTACGACATTGTTCGCAGTGTACTCTGTCAGCTTTTCTACTTACAAGGAGGGTTGGAATTAACTGCAACACAACTCCGAAAATTATCTCTACCTGTGAGATCAGGATTAGCAAATCAGCAAATGACCATTCAGCGATGCTTTATCTTTTGTTTATGCCAATATACACGAATGAATAAAAAGCTTTCTGGTTTTTGCTTTCACATGTGAAGCTGACAAAACGTTGATTCTTTTAAAATGGCAGGTACTGGCCATGCCTTATTTTTAATTTTGGCGAACTTACCTTGAAAGTTTTTTGAGCTGTACTGCAGTAGACGTGAAATTACATCCATCGACAGTTAACATGATCCCTCACCTGAAAAGAAAAATAAACAAATATTAACCAAATGAACACGTAAGGTGTGTCCATTGCAATAAATTGGCTAATGAGGAGGTTTTTAGCCCCATCAGCCCAAGGGTCATAGTTTCTCTGTAATTTTGAAGATGTGTGTCACTTTAGAGGACTGTTGGGCGTAAGAGAACGGACTACGAGGTAAACGCCGAATCGCATACAAATAAAAGAACTGCATTAGTTTGGTCAAAAGAGGGACGCCCATAGGAGAAATTTTCGTGTTTGTCCAGCCACATTTCTCTCTTATCATTACGGGGTCATCATCTCGACGTTTACTGTACGTGTTATCTGCAGGACGTCGTTTACGCCCTTCCCGCCCTTGTGACGACTCCAACGTACATATTTAAGCAGGATGTAGGGGGTCGTGTTTTAAGCAGTGTCTGTACCCGCGGAGTCGTGTTTTGTATCCACGGAAGACCTTTTTGAGCTGCTTTGCGCTTGTTTAGTTGATGTCAGTGCCTTCCAGAAAGCTAAATATGGGTGATGCAGGGGATTCAATGGCAGTGGAGCCTTTCATTGTCTTGAACACACTTCAGTTACTTTACTCAAGACCAAACCGGATGATTCCATGTTATGCGATATCCGAGCAGTTAGAGAAGTATGGTAAAAATGTGTGTGTGTGTGTGTGTGTGTGTGTGTGTGTGTGTGTGTGTTGCCAGCAAATTCTCCTCATGCCATGCTGAGATATTTCTGGCATATGATTTACACCTGGATGCTCCTCTTCCGCAGGTGAGCGCTGACTAACTCTAACTCCCCTCTCTCCCTCCCTCTCCACTCCTGACCTCTGCTGCGCCCATACATCCTCGCCCCAACACAGACATATATTATCCCCACACATGCAAATCACACACCGTAAATCATGAACCCCAAAGTGTCCTGACGTGGATGCCTCTGGTCGCCCCTCCTCCCTCCTCTTTCTCTCTGGTTCGTTCCGCTCTTTCCCCCCTCCCACCTCTCTCTCTCTCACCTTCGTCTGTCCTCCCTATTTCTTCCAACCCCTTTCCCACTCTCTAATTTCTTCCCTCTCTCTATCTCCCCCTCCGACATGCTCTCCCTACCTCCCTCTCTCTCACCATCGTTTCCCTCTTCTCATCCGCGCACAAATTCTTCCGCCTCTAGCTCCCTCTCATTTCCCTTTCCCGGCTATTTGACCCTCTCCTGGGTGGCACTCTGCATGTTGGTCTTCTGTTTTGGTATTATCTCCTCTTTGCTAGTGCTTCCCAATCCTATTTCATGCCTGCGTAAGGTTATATACTAGCCTCACAAATCAGTACCAGTGGTGAGTTAATGTAAATTGTGCGGCCTTTAATTAGGGTATTATGTAAGCTATATATTAAGGGGATTTCAAAAATAAATCATTCCTACGGGAGCGAGACTTAAGAAAGGCCTCACATATCAGTCTTATGGTTTCGATATGAAAAGAGCGCGACGAATAAATCAGGGTCAAGGAGAGGGGACGGGAGGAGGAGAGTAAAAAGGCCCAATTCTTTTCACTCACAACTTTGATGGACCGCCAGGGAAGGGAACTATTTTTACCTCGACTGAGAAAGGGCAGGTGAGGAGGGGTCTGGTGAGGGAGAGGGAGCCCTTGTGTCAAAACAGCCCCACCCTCGAATGAACGAAACCGAGGTATGGCAAGAATACCCGGCCCTCCTTTTGATGAGTATGAAGAGGGCCTGGGACCATTAATAACAGTTATTGTCGACTTAGGGTCGTATTGGTGGCAGGAGCCCGCTAAGAGCGGAGCCTCCACGGTAGTCGCAAGGGGGCTCCGTGAGCATGATATATACGTCGCCGTATCTAACTCCCATCAGAGAGGCGCGGGGCCATATTTCACAGGGGATCAAGTCGCTGAAGGCGGTATGGTGGCCTTGGCGTCTCATATCGCGCCATGTAAGTCCCCGCGAAGGCTTGTTGGACCAAGGTGCCGACCCCGTAAGCACCTCCACCACAAAACTGAGGTCATTGTGGCGGTCCAAGGAAGATGGAGATTAGAATATTAATACATTTTAATGGGAGTCATGAAATATGGCGGACTGCTATCGAATGCTATTTAAGGGCGAGTGTGGAGATGATGAATATGCAAGGGCTCCGGGGTGGTCCGCTGTGTGCCTGTGTGCCTTCACCTACAACTCTTCCTCTCAAGTACCTGTTCACGCTGGTGTATGTACTGTCAAGCCTGGAGATGCCGGCTATAAAGCACAAGACAACATTACAGCGTCCCTGCTTACACCGCACGTATGACACTGAATCATATACAAAATGACATGGGCTTAAAGGGTTCTTAAACCTTTTCAGTACAATTATTTTTTTGTTAGCTACCTCTACATAACTTTAAAAATCTTAGCAAGGCCTTTCATGTTTGAGGGATTAAAGAATCACTATTACTCGTTCATTTTGAGGAAGTATTTTTTCTTGCTACCTTCAAACGATATTACATGTATACAGCACGAGAAAAGCCTCTCGCACTAGAGGAATCAAAGAATCTATTAACTATCATTACAGTGACGTCCTCTTTTTTAGTTGTATTCTAACAACTTTCGGACAATTTTATTCAACATACAAATGGTCTTAGGTGAGGAAGGAGTAAACTGACCGATAGCCTTAAAAAAAAAAAAAAAAACTTGTAATTATTGCGAGTACAGTACAGTGATTTTTTTTTTTCCGCTTATTCTTGCATCCTCCAGGCGATTTTATTCAGACTTGATCTCGCGTAGTGATGAGGTATGTGAGGTAGATGCAGGCAAGAATACCCCTGGGTAAGCATAAATACTGACTAGGTGGCGAGCACAAAAAACAAACCGTACTCATTATTTAAGACGCACTGACAGGGTAATGGCAAGACTAATTACAACGTCTGCGTAAAACTACCAGGGCAAAAAGACAAAAACAAAACAAAACCGGGAAACAGAGAGGGACATGAGGAACATTTGTATAAGTGAGCACCAAATCCGTCCTATTATAAATCGGTGCCACCACATGAAGGGGTCTCTCTTCAACATCTGGTATAAAGCATCGCCACATATTAAAGTCGCATTTATTGCAAAGCTTTAACAAATTCAGCCTGTACAATCTTAGACCCGGATTCACAAATATATATGATATCAATAACCTGTCCTAGCCTTTTTATTTAATTTCTGTTTCTGTTTATTTATTTGCATGCATTTTCAATCGTATTTTTTCATGAACAAGAGGCGTGGAAATCTTCTGCACTTCACATTTTTCGCAAAAACCGCTTCTGCATCCTAGGACCGTAAACCCCAACATTAAGCTTGAAATTCACAGAGATTAAAAAGAATTAAATTATTAAAAAAACCTAAACTAATAAATCCATACATACACAAATGAATAGATTATTTTTTTCGAGTCGGACTCACATTCCTTTTGACATTTTTAATCTTAACTTTAAGCATGGAACTATATACATAAATTACCGGATATTTTCTCGAAGCTGGACCCGCATTCCTTTTGACATTTTTTACCCACCTTTAAAAAACCGACCTCCCTTCTCGTAAAAATTCAAGCCTGCATCCACCTGAACCCCTAAACCTTAACCTCAAGCATGAAATTCGTAAAACCCAGCCTCCTGACAAACGAGGGCAATTAGTGCAGTGAGATAGCCAGCCTCGGTTTGCATTTAGTTCCTCCAGAAGACGCGGACTGTATACGGCGCTTGGGGAAGAAAAAAAAAAAGAAGACAAAAAGAAACCTAGAGCTCAGGTACAATTCGCATCACTACCTTTTAATTACTCCTACTTGTCTTTATCAGGCAGCCAGACAGGTATTTTCACCCCCTCTCCTCCATGGTCGGGAGCAAACTATACTCTTTTTACTTTAATCTGGCCCACAATCGCCATCCCTCCATTCTGAATAATGAGTTGTAACAGTGGATTAAAATTAGGATATCATACTAATCACGAGAAAATGCTATGGAATGGATGCGGAGGTACTGTATTGTCTTTACTAGCACTGAGTTTCTTGTAATAAGCTGCAAAAGGACGAACAGCAGGACAAGGTTAAAGTGAGAGGACTCTAGTATTTTGTTCCAGTTTAGACCAGACGGTTTTGATGGCACCAGGACAGATATTTTAACCCTCTCATGATGGGAACAAGATTTTTTTTTTTTTTAGATAATTCCAGACGGTCCTATTCAGCAAAGAGTGAGTGAGTGAGGTACCATTAACCCTCTCATGGTTGGGATAGGACTTGTATTTTATTATACACGTTTATTATCTGCTGAGAGTAATTAACCGCTTCAGACCAATGACGTACTTTTCATTTTGTCATCATTACCTCCAGACGATTTTATTCAGATAAAAATAAGGGACCTGTTGTGGTGAAGGGATTAATGAATGATATATCTGAGCTCTCCTTCCTGAAAAGTCTTCCGAAAGCTGAATAAAATCGTCTGGTAATAGCAAGAAAGAAATAATGATTTACTCTCTAAAGACCGGAACAACTCTCGCATGGTATACTAGCTAATGCCGGACGATTTTATCCAGCTGAGAGCCAGTCCTGGGAGCCTGAGAGCGTTAATTACCCCTACTTGTCTTTATCAGGCATCCAGAGAGATAGCTTTCAAAAACGGACACACGGCAAATTACGCCTGACGAAGCAGTCCCTGAGGTATTTATACGATAAAAACCTCTGACTTACGACCTACAGGTGCTCGACTTACGACTCAAGAGGTGCTCGACTTAATATCGGTAATGAACGCCCTAATCGCAGCCTCCCATCGCAGCCCCAGCGTCGAGGTATTTAAGCTTGCAAATTAGCGATGGTATCTTTTAATGTTTATAAACGCCGGGTCGAGCAAGCGGTAGGCCGGTGATCAAGCGGTTGATTAGTCCCTGGCTCTTGCTTTTCCCGCCAGTTGATGCCGCTACCGGGTCGGGGTAGATGCATGTTCACAAACAGGCTTACGAGCTATTCAGTATCGTAATTATGGCAATTCCCTCTTGTGACTATGATTTGTATTTGTAGGAAAAACAAGGAGAGTGGCGCTGATTAATCCTAACCCATGTTTTTCTCACCAGCTGATGTCGCTACTAGGCAGGTGTATACGAGCGATTCACCGAAGTAACTATGATTCACATTTGAAGGATCGACACATAGGCCGCAGTTTCTAAAGATTTGTATATGTAAGAGACAAGGAGAGTGCAGATGATTAGTCCTCTCCCTTATTTTTCTCTGAGTGTGTGCAGCTTCACAAACAGGGTTAATAGCAATTCCCCCGCATGACTAAGATTTGTATTCGTGGGACAGGCAAAAAGGTTGAAGTTTCTGAAGAATTGTATTTGAAGGAAAAACAATGAAAAACTGATTCACAAACTTACGAGCAATTGACTGTGGTAAATGTGGTAATTCTTTGACGTAACTATGATTTTTATTTGTGGGCAAGACAAGGAGAGTGCAGTTACTAAAGATGCGTATGTGTAGGAACAACAAGCAGAGTGTAGTTGCTAAAGACTTGCATTTCTAGGAAGGGTGTAGTTACTGAAGATTTGTATTCATAGGAATGACACGGATACTGCATATACTTCCCATCTCCCTTGTTTTTCCTATGAAATCATATCTTAATTTAAGAGAAGAAATTTATTAGAAGACAAAGAAGGGACAGTGCACATATTTCCCAATTATCCTGTTCTTCCTGGGAAAACAAATCTCAATGAGAGGAAAGCTATAGGAAGACAAGTAAGGGAAAAATTTCTAAGTCTCCCATGTCTTGATCTGTCATAACAAGTCTTAGTTAGGAGAGCAAAATTATACTAAGTTATGCTCTTTTACTTTAAATTGACCCATATTTTCCTCCTTTTGCAGCATTTTTTTCAGCTCAGTGGTAGAAAAAAAAAAACAGCACGGCTCTACATCCTTTACATAACACTTCTTCGTGACTGGCACCGTATTCTATCGTTAACCATCCGTTACAGCTCAGCATTCAAAAAAGGGAGATGGCAATTTTAGGCCAAGCTAGAGTAAAAAGAGTATAGTTTGTGAATATGAGTCCTAGTTAGCGGGACGTGGAATTAAGTTGATCTCAGTCTGACCATTAAGTTTTGAACGCACTTTTTTTTTCTTGACAAGGTTTCCATTTTAAGAACTGCAATGGTCGAATTATGTGACAGCATTTTTTTCCAGGGCATGTTTAATATAAGAAGGATTATGAACAAAGGCTAACGTGGAGATCCTACCTTTTATATCTGTTTTAAGCGACCGAAATGTACAGTAAGTGCCGTACTTTGTGATTAGAAGTTGCGCTCATTGTACTCTGCTAATTTGAGAATACTGCGGGAGCGATCGAGATGGAGAATAGTAGCAGCAGTAGTAGTAGTAATGGTGGTGGTGGTGGTGGTGGTGGTGGTAGTGGGGAATGTTTACATGGATTAATTACATGGATTAGCAAAAATCGTGGTTACCCTTTTAAAAATATGTCACTTTTTTCCTTAACCTTTTTTCAGGATGCAGCAAACACATAGCTGTCAAAGTGCTGTTTTAAATCCGCTACTATCAGTCATCCAAGAATACTGAAAAAACACGGCACATATGAAAGAAAAAACATGCACGTCACGAAAAGAGGCCATGCACATCCTGACAAAGAATTCTCATCAGCCAGGTGACTCAAACATACGACCCCACTGTTACCTTGATTAAGACCCCAGCACCGGCCACAATCTCAGGTCAATTATTACCGTATCTAATAGATGGTTGTATTCTTCTTAATTGATCATCTCGTCCATAATAATGCCGGGAACTTAAATCAACCGTTACATCTTGTTTCGGACCAGTGCCCTCTCATCCTGTTTTCATTTCTTTTTTTCTCCCCTCCTCCCATTTTTGGCTGTTTCACTTGTTAGACGACACTAGTACGGGAACAGTGGCACAGGTCAACATAGCACTTTTTTGGAGCTTTTTTTTTTATTTTTTTTTTTTATCGCAGTATCTCACAGAATAAATGGCCTCAGTAAGAGGACAATTTACACAGGTTAACATAATACTTTTTTGGTCTGAAAAGTAAAAGATCAACTCACATACGTCAACAGTACACTCTTTTCGTAAGATCTCACGAGCCAGATGCCTTCAGTATGGGAACAGTTCACTTAAGTCAGCAATGAGCCTTTATTCTTATGGAGTTCCAAGTCAGACAGCCTCAGTAGGAGAACAGTTCACATAAGTCAAAACAGTGTTTCTTGCGTAAGATCAACAAGGAAACTGTTCACATAGGACAGCATAGTACTGTTCCTTCACAGTTTCCAAGCCAAGAGAGGTATTCAGAAAGATTCTTAACTTTTTTTTATGATAAATATGGCTCCATGGCAGTTAAAAATTATTTTGAATCGCTCGCTCTTTTTTCACAATATTATTCAATCCAGTTTGGTTGTCAAGTGTTTGATAACTGCATGAGTTAGGAAAAAAGTTCATTCGAATTTTATTTAAGTGCAACATAAAATCAATAAATTTTATGAATACGGTCTCAGCTGAGTGAGTGGAGAGCAGAGGAGGAGGAAGAAGGGGGGTGCGCGGCAGGGATGGGGGGATTGAACTTTGCTCGAAGCCATTCCCTTTGATACGATGACGCCTGTTACACTAAATTCAGTAACAGAGGCCCTTCGATTAGAATTAGAGAAAATCTTCGCAGTTTATGCACAAGACACGATTCTGGCATACATATTATAGCAAAGAGTTAGTTCCGACTGGGTAAATATTAGAATGCATGTGACTTCACTCGCTGCGACCGCTCAGGACCCTTGCCCTCCCCGGGACGTGTCATGACTCCAAAACAAAAAATAAAAAAATCAGACACAGGGAATGGGAAGTCTTCTGTCTAAACGACCCCTCTTATATCAAAATTCCATCCCGCTCCGCTCTCTCCTCCTTCCCATTCCTCACTCTCCATCTCATCGAAATTACCAAGACAAGTAAAATCTGGAAAAGGTAAATGCCGTAAAGACGACAGTGGGTGGATGGATAGAAAACGAACGTAAGACAAGAGCAAGGTGGTAGGACTGGGTAGATGAGTGTGAATGGAGATACAAAGCAAGGAGTCTTTCCCGAGACAAGAAGGAAAATCCTGGAAATCTTTTTTGCCTGGCCACCCCTTCCAGGATAAGGAGTTGGCCAGTACGTATACAGACAGACGGACAGATGCTTTTGTCACTAAACATGTGTTTCTTTCGAAAGAGCATTTCACTACCTTGGAAGAGAACATTATATTGTACTCAGAAGGATGGAACAGCTAATGAACGGATCTTGAATTTGGCTCTCTTTTGTATTGTTTTTGCTTTTTCTTGGAAGGAACAGTACGTGGGCCCGTGGCCTTGGTTCCTTCTTCCTTGCATTCAAAAAAAAAAAAAGTTGGAAGAAGCCTTTGTCCTGCCGTGGACTGACACAGGCAACCGCTGATTATTACGATGATAAACTCTAGATTTCTTACACCTGACCGTACCAGCACCCTTACCATTATCAGAAACATGGGTGCCAAAATACTCCATACAAAGTTCACACCAAACTGAACATGCTGTACTCTTGTTACTTTAACCTGGCCCATAGAGAG
>JAGKTI010006474.1:0-40591 GCA_018397915.1 Birgus latro
GGCTATAGGTCTTTCCCCATAAGCTGTCCCAGATTTTCGTCTTTTCACATAGCTAATTGTCAGACAGAGACAATGCTATGATCAAACATCCTTTCCACTGCACCTCGAAGCTCGTATGATATTACTGTATAGTGTTAATCCATTGTTACAGCTCGCGTTCAAGCTGGAGATATGGTAATCTTTGGCCATGTCAAGATAAAGAAGTATAATACGCAACAGATCGAGCCACCTCAGTTCCAGAGGGTTCTGGGTAACCCATCAGTGTTCAAGGTTCCGGTGTGAGGGATTTGGCCGCAAGGGTACTAGGCGTACCATCTCCCGACTATTTGCTTATAGTTGCGAAGCACGTAGGTCGATATCATGAGGTTCCCTCTTTATTATTTTCGAAAATTCCTAGATTCGTCCTTAAATTAATACTCTGGGCACAAACGGGTTAAGCATTTAAATATCTTCATTCCTTGTTGCCACGAGACTCGTTTTTTTTTTCTTTCATTCTCTTCTCTTACAGTCAATGTATTCGTCATCTGCTACGATATTTCCTAATACCTATGACGAATTTTATGCAGGAGTCACAACAGGAAGCTCTCAACATGCTTGTTGAAATGACATAACATACGTCACATACAAATTTCACTGAAAACCTTAAATACATTAAAACCTCTCCATGAACCCTTACATTATAATGATTGTTTGTCAGCTCTATTTTGCTGCATCAGTACGAGTTTAATCAGTTCAAGAAGGATATATCACAGTGAGACGGTTGAAAATTATTATTCTAGCTGATGGGAGATAATGTTTTGTTCATAAGTAAATATTTTTATTTTATTTCAGGCATTTTTTTTTATCAGTCCAACTAATTCCAGACAATACAGTTCAGGTCACATAAACCCATAGAGGATCAGAGTTGACTATTATAGGGAAGACCTTCTGGATTTCAGGGCTTACCTTCAGCCATGTGTTGATGTATATTTTATTACATTTTTGCTCCTTTTAGATTGTTTTCTTCAGTTTAGGAATGCTATCAAGTGTTCAGTGAAATAAAATTTCATTCAACCACTGTAACAAATCTGTTTAGTAGCCCCCCCCCCAAAAAAAAAAAAAAAAAAAAAAACAAATAAATAAAATATACTTCCTCGGGTTGTAGGCATTATCTGATGCAAGATGACAAGGCGAACTGTCAAGAGCCAACCGGTGACCATAGACACTCGCTGCAAGATCGTGTGGCTGTGGCTGGAGGGGATGGGGGCGATGGATATAGCTATTCAAGCTGGCACTAGCCTCTCCACTGTCTACCGTTGGATCCATCGCTGGCAGAAAAGAAGATCCTTGGCCTCTCGATCCACAGGAGAAACCTGCTACTTCTTCAGCCCTCTGATTGATAATGGAACTAAACATTTGGTTAATAGTGCAAGGGGATTTCTCTCAAATGCTACACCGGATTACATATCTAACAATAAATTTAGAACTGTAACTGATAATACTACAGGACAATTGACTAACTCTGCAACTGTGGTAGGCCAATACATTCACCCTCAACAAAGATTTACACATTTTCCATCTTTTTCGCATTACACGCTGGCAAGCTGTAATCTCTCCCATGGCACCCATCCCCCAGTCAGGAACGAAGGATATGAGAGCCTCACGCATCATACAATTCCAGGATACATTTCTTCATATTGACAACATATGCGTTCGTTATGTTCATATGTATCTTGAGAACGTTGGCCAGTTCAGTACAGTGATGTCTATTGTAGCTTTCCTACTGTGACTATTTTATTTAACAAGGAATGAACCTCATGAAATCAAGAGATGAATGAAGATAAATTTAACGCCTAAAAGTGTCACCTAAATATATGGAAGTAGTTTGGAGAGAGCAAGAATACAGCAATTAATATTTCACACTAGAGTAGTTAACGACATTTGCGTCCTCGATGCATTTATCTTCTTTGAAAGAGATAAATGCTGAATTAAAGAACATATTCGTACACAGCATACACAAAGGCCATTTGTAAATAACCAGTACTTGCTAATGAAGTTGCTAAGTCTTCTCAGTCCAGCATGCCAAGATGTCAATACGCAATAACAGTTATTTTTACCTACTTTTTAAGTACCAGACACTTTCTTCAATATCAGGACTTCCTTTTGACTTGATTATGTTCGTGATAGCATGACTTTTCTAAATTATAAGCCTTATCCATGGATTATATATGTTGTGGGAAATATTCCCCCCCCCAGTGGTTGCGCTCTTTACTTTATAATAGTTGTCCCTGTTAAAAGTACAGGAAAACCCGGAAAGCATTAATGACTAATTCAATGGTTTTATAACCCAGAGAGTACGTTCTGTCTAATAATGCTTATTATTAATAAATTAAATGTTACTGTGTTTAATCCCCGTGGACAAGTGTATTGTAAATACATGTAAATATTTAGGAAATTTGCATTGACCTAACTGCGCCTGCATGATAGGATGACATTCCTGATGATGAAAACAGAGGTGGGTTTAATACATATTCACATAGATAATGGGAATATTTGGCTTAAGATAAAGGGAATATTTGGCTTAAGTTTTATTTAAAACTAAGGTTAAACTGAGTTGGATTTTCCTTGTATATTTCATGAAGTAATACAACTGTATTTAGCTAATTGTAATTAATAAATAGTTGGCATCTCTGACTCCAATGAGGGAAGGGTGACTCGCCATTTTTTCTCTTTGTTCCAAAACCTCGTTCAAGATGCAGGTTGTTAATAACGCACCCAGGACGCTTGGAAGCCCCAGGCAAACTGACCGAGATCTCATGCCCATCGTCATCTGTTATTCCGACTCTGTCTAGCTAAGTAACCTTTGTGATTTAGCCAAGTCGGGGGGACTAGCTAGGATATAAGGAGAAAATTATTGGTGAATTAGAATATTAACTATACCTTAATTTCCAAAGAGATTACGATGATTTAAATTATTATATTTATTTGCAAGATTAACAGTCGTCACAGAAAGAGTGTATAAAATTTCTGACATTTTTCGTGCCCCGAGTGAGGATACTGATGTGTCGAGAGGCTCTGAATTATTTCAAAGTCATTATTTTATTTTATTTTTTATTATATGCAAGGAAGAAGGAACCAAAGGCCATGGGCCCGCATACTGTTTCTTCAAGGGAAAAACAAAAACACTATGAAAGAGAGCCAAATTCAAGATCTATTCATTTGGAGATGCCTGGACACACAGTGTTTGAAAGACTGGAGATCATAGGAAGTAGGGAATACTGACAGAGGAAGACAGTTCCAGATTTGACCAGTTGCTTAAATGAGGGACTGGGAGTAATGGTTAACTCTTGCATTAGAGAGCTGGACAGAAAATCGATGAGAGTTTGTTGCTAGACGGGTGCTATGTGCCCGTCGTTGAGGTAGAGGGATGCATGCAGACAGTTCAGAGGAACAGTGACTATTGAAGTAGCGATAGAAAAAAGAGAAAGATGTAACAGTGCGGTGAAGAGACAGAGGTTGAAGGGAATCAGTAAGAGATGGAGAGTTAATGAGATGAAAAGCCTTTGACTCCACCCTATCGAGAAGAGCTGCATATGGGGAGCCTCCCCACACATGAGAGTTGTACTCCACACAGAAGCGAATAAAACCCTGTGTATAAAGTCAACAACTGTGCAGAGGTAAAGAAAGTCCGGAGTCGGCTTAGCACACCTTATCTCTTGGAGCAGATATCACAAGAGATGTAATATGTTCTTTCCATGATAAATCCCGAGTGAATGAAACCCCAAGCATGTTCAAGGACATTATTGAACATTAGTGGGTAATTCTGTGGAAGATTTTGTCAGGTTGATAGGTGTAAGAACCGTGTCTTTGATGCATTAAAAACAACAAGATTATTTTTACCCCAATCAGAGATACTAGTCAAGTCAGACATTTGGTGTGCCAAAGCCTCATCCCTTGTTTCTTGAAGTAACTGCTGAGATAGACGTTGCGGGAACCGAATGGAAAGGTGAATGGTGGAATCATCAGCGTATGAATGGATAGGGTTAGATGTGCTGCTTAGAATGTCGATGAAAAAAGGAAGAGAGTTGGTGATAGGACAGACCACTGTTGATAGGTCTAGAAGAATGATGGCCGTCTACAACAGCGGCTATAGAACGACCAGAAAGGAAGCTACAGATGAAGGCTCAGATGGAAGGAAAGAAACCGTAAGGGGGCAGTTTGGAAATTAAAGATTTATGCCAGACTCGATCGAAAGCCTTTGAGATGTCAAGTGCAATGGCACAGCTATCGCCAAAGTCTCGAAAGGAGGATGACCAGGAGTCTGAAAGGTAAGTGAGAAGATCGCCAGTGGAGCGTCCCTGTCGGAACTGATACTGACGATCAGAAAGAAGGTTGAGACAGGAAAGATACTTTAAGATTTTCCTGTTAAGAATTAACTCGAAAACTTTTGAGACACAGGATGTTAAAGCAATTGGACGATAGTTAGAGGGTTGCGAATGGTTACCCTTCCTTGGGACAGGCTGAATGAGAGCAAACTTCCAGCAAGAAGGAAAGGTACAAATTGACAGACAAAGGCGAAAGAGTTTACCTAGGCAGGGTGTAAGCACAGAAGCACAGTTTTTGAGGACAACACGAGGGAATCCATCAGGCCCATATGCTTTGTTAGTATTGATGCCAGTGATAGCAGAAAATACATCAGCTGAAGAAATTTTAATGACAGCCATGAGGAAGTCAGAGGGGGGAAGTGATGAAGGAACAGCAGCGGAATCGTCCAAGGTGGAATTGGAGGAGAAATCCTGTGCAAAGAGATCTGTTTTATCAGTAGAAGAAATAGCTACAGAGCCATCAGAGTATAATAGAGGGAGGAAGGATGATGAGGTAAAGTTGTTAGAAAGGTTTCTGGCAAGGTGCCAGAAGGAGCGAGAAGAATTCGAGCTGGAGAGTTGAGAACATTTAGCACGGATGAGATTATTTTTAGCAAGAACAGACTTAGCACGATTCCGGGCAAAAATATAAAAAAGATGTGATTCAGGGGTGGGTTGGCTCCGGTACCTTTTATAGGCCTTCTCCTTATTGCGGACAGCATTAGAACAAGCGTGATTTAACCAAGGCTTTCTTGCATTAGTCAGGGGATATGAGAAAGGAATGTATGCATCCATGTCCGAGAGTATAACCTCCGTAATGAGCAAGGCACACTCAGATGGCTCCCGGCCATGGAAGAAATAATCATTCCAAGGAAAATCAAAGAAGTAATGCCTGAGGGCCTCCCAATGCGCAGCTCCAATGTGCCACAGACGACGTTTCTCTGGAGGGTCCACAGGCCGTACTGGAGTGATAGGACTGGTTAAGGTAATAAGGTTATGATCGGAGGAGCCCAATGGAGAGAAAAGATTAACAGTGTTAGCAGAAGGATTAGTTGTTAGGAAGAGGTCAAGTATGTTGGAACTCTCTCCAGGGCAGTCAGGGATATGGGTAGGGTGCTGTACAAGCTGCTCTAAATCATTAAGGCTAGAAAAGATGTAGGCTTGTTCACCAGGTGGATCAGTGAAAGGAGAGGAGAGCCAAAGGTGGTGGTGAACATTGAAATCCCCTAGACTGGAGATTTCAGAGAAAGGAGAAATGGATAGAATGTGTTCCATCATAGAAGTAAGACAGTCAAAGAATTTTTGATAGTCAGTAGAATTAGGAGATAAGTAAACAGCACAGATATATTTAATCAGAGAATGACAGGAAAGCCGAAGCCAGGGAGTAGAGAATTCGGAGGAATCAAGTTCAGGAACAAAAGAGCAAAATAGATCATTGCGTACATATACACAACAGCCACATTTGGCTTTGAAATGAGCATAGAGAAAGCAGGAGGGTACAGAAAAGGGTTTGCTGTCATTTGCCTCAGACAGCTGAGTCTCAGTGAGGAAGAGAAGGTGGGATTTAGAGGAAGAGAGGTGGTGCTCAATAGAGCGAAAGTTAGAGGAAAGGCCACGAATGTTGCAGAAATGAAGAAGGAGTGATTCAGACAGTGAATCCAGGAGGCTCCTAGAGTCGTCACCGTGAGAGGGGCGGGTGGTGGGGGCATTTATGCCCCCTCCCCGGGGACTCTGAGGCTTGGTTATTCATCGCCATTTTTGTCGAATTTTGAAAAGGAAGTGTAGAGTGTAGCGTGCATGTAGTTTGGTGTTGACAGTTAGAGAACTTGTATAGAAGAGCATGCTGGCCTATTTGTGTTACTGAGACACTGAAAAAGTTCAGCAAAGGGGGATGGTCAGGAACTAGTTCTGAGGGCTGATGAAATGGGAGCTCCAGCTTTCCCTGTCATCAGCTTTCCATCCACCGTGGGAGTACTGCCCGGGGATATAGTTTACTTCCGCGTTCCGTAGCAGTAGCAGACACGGAAATACCTATCTACAGGGCTCCTGGTGGAAAGGCAAGTTCCTTTTCTGAGGATGAGAGACTGAATGCCGTAATGGACTGGAAGCATGATCGAACTATCCTTTTCTTGGGAGGAAATGACATTTATAAGATGTGGAAGTTAATCAAATTGTTGAAAACATTTTGGCCGTGGTAGGAGCCACTGAAGGTTCATGTAAATCCTCGGTAACCATAACTCTTCTTGAGCCTAGAAACGTACCATATTGTTCACCGGTTTGTTGCGGTATGTATAAATCAGTTTGCAGGGTCGTAAATAGGAAGTTGCAGAGGATACGTAAGGGAAAGGATTTTATCCACTTCATTGTAAAACCCTTCCAGGCAACACTAATAGCTGATGGTATACACTGGAATCTCCATGGCAGAGAAGCTGTTCTGGCGAAATTTATAAATTAAATTGAGTTAAAGAAAGAATAGTTCTACACTGTACAACCTTTGGGTGGTCCTATGCTATAAAGGATTCCAATTGATTCTGAGCTCAGGGGAATTTGGGTTATTTTGGAAACTGAGTGTTGGGATACAGACAGAACCCAAGAGGCTTAACAACCCAGGGATGTAGGTTAAATACCATAATCCCAATCCCTACACTCCTCAGAATTTAAAATGATTAATAGTTACTGAGATCAGGTTAATTTATGGTTCTAAAATTTAAAATAATGGTGATTCAAGTATATTAGAAATCACTCAACATGTCTACTCCCTTGTAACAGAGGTCATCCACTGGTAAGGCAGGATGGGTAACGAGAGCCATAAGTGGCCGCAGACAAAACGCCTCCAAGTCGCTGGGTCACCCACCATTCGCCTACTCTCCCCCCAGCTCACTCCCCCCTCCCTAATATGCCTCTCAACTCCATCCCTCCACCTCATCCTCGGTCTTCCCCTCCTTCTCTCTCCTTCCGCCCCACCTGCATACACCCTCTTAGTCAGTTTTTCATTCTCCATTCTCTCCACGTGTCCATAAACCAATTGTTACATGAAACACCTCAGTCAAGAGAGAAATTAAGAAGTCTCTGCATATACTAAAGGACACATGGACTAAATATGAAGAAAGTTATATTAATTTAGAAGCAGCAATAGGGAAAAAATGATAAGGATCTTCTGGAGTCGGAGACTACCAAGTTTTAAAATAAATTAGAGGAACATATAACAATCGTGAAGCTGTTTGAGTCTAAATTGGTTAATACTACCCCCAAAACAGACGTTGTGGAACAGCAGAGAAAAGCTGCATTACCATAAATTACGCTTCCAGAGTTTGATGTGGAGCAGAATTGGAAATCCTTTTGGGATCAGATTAAACACTTAGTCCATGACCGAACAGACCTCCCAATGTGAGTAAGCTTTCCCATTTGTTAGGACAGGTCAAGGGGACGCCTTACAAGTTGATAAGGGAATTATCTGTTCAAGAACACAGTTATGAAGCAGCTTTGACTCTCCTTAAACAGACAGGGAGCAGGTTATTACCTAATTATTGAAGACTCTAATTGTATTTATGAAGCAGCTTTGACTATCCTTAAACAGACAGGGAGCAGGTTATTACCTAATTATTGAAGACTCTAATTGTATTACCCATACCTAAACATGTTTTTGATTCCCTGCAAAATTTTCGGATTGCAGTGAGTTGTAATTTATAGGGTTTAGATACTTACGAAGATTTTAAAGCAGCACATTGGGTACTTTCTGGTATTGTGTCCTTAAAGCTTCTACCTAGAACCAAGGATGCCTTGTATGGTAGGTGCCAAAAGCATGATTTCTCCTGCAAAGTGATTGAGGAGGGCTTAATGGGCGGAAACAGTAAAGCCTGCTGAAAATAAACAGAAGGCTGAAACAAGGAAAAGAACCACTAACCAACAGGCTGGGAAACCTAAGTCAGGAACAGCTAAGTCTGTACCTAAAGAAGAGATAGGTACTTTTCTTAGCTCTTTAAAATCTGAGGATAAAGCATTAAGGACAAGGGATAGATAAGATGAAAATAATGAGGTAAATATTTCCATGGTAAAGGACAGGAAGCTCTGTGTGTTTTGTTGTGAACAACAATCCAATGCATCTTGTCAACTGTATCCTGATTACTCTTCTAGAATAGCGAGGCTTCAGGAATTGAGGTGTTGTATTGTTACGATCCTAGGGAGTTCATAGCACAATTCATTGTCACAAAAATCTGTAGTAATCAAACTATCGAGAAGAAATCAAAAGACATAATTTACCGAATTATTATTTACACTATATACAAATAGAATAAATGAAAAATAAGAACATTTATAAATAACACCACGAACCATATAAACAGCCCAACAAGTATAGTACTTATATTATTCTTCACCAGAATCAGTACAGTAATATCTTAATGTTTGGAAGAGGCTTTAACAGAATCTTCAAGTAAGCAGAACTGGAAACATGCGAGTATAAACTTTCCTTAAGAATACTTAAACTTTCCTAAATAAAATATATTGTTATCCTTAAAGCCAATTCCAAGAGAGAGAGAGATACTCAACTTTAGAAAGCCACGCCAAGACTATTGTTCAATCACCATTCTGATAACTTTACACCTCTCTTCCCGCCAACATCCTTAGTTTCGAAACCCTGAACAGTGTTAAGCGAGTCAGTGTTAGGAAACGAACCCAAACAATTCATAGCATTAAACATAACATTTTACTGATTCACTATTGACTAAATGAGTGCCACCCTATTTCACTCATCGAGTAACAAATATTCGTAACATGTTGGATATGCATGAATTCTGGACATACTTCCGCGGGCTGTAAAATCCATCAAAATTTTTGTTTCAAATGCAGAAAGGACAATCATCACATTGCTTTGTGCCCAAGGATGATCAAGCATGAGGTTCCTAAAACTGCAAGTGTCAATATGACAGTTAAGAAAGTGAATACTCCAGTAACAATGCCAGCTGCAGTTCCAATTGCAGATGTGGAGGTAATGATAGAAGATAGACACAAATCAGCATGTACTCTTTTTGATACGGGTGCACAGAAAACCTTCATTTCTGCAAACATTGTGAAAAATTAAATTTACCTGATATCGGCAAAGTAAATCTAGCCATTAGAGGTTCTTAACTACGAAGGAGGCACGGTCTTTTAATTTTGTTAGACTTTTAATACAACTTGGCAGATATAAATGCCGTATAACAGCAGCTGTACTGGATAAGATGGAAACAAGTATAAAGGGACTGAAGGAAACCTCTGATCATCTACAGAGCTCAGGGATTAGGTTGACTAAACAGAATGTGAAATCAGATACCGTGGGTCCCATAAAAATTATATTTGGTTCAGTTTACTGTGGTAGATTCCTACACAGGAGTATCAAGAAGAATTTAATACAGTTGTTCAAGAGTCCAGGAGGTAATCTTATTATGGGTCAGCTCCCTTTTCGAAAGCAGGCCAGAGGAGAGGCCAAATTGGTAGACATAGTCTTTGTTACCCCCACATCGTCATTGATGGTAGCTAGAATAGATGCTGAATTAGAACCTACTCAGGTAAATGACTTGTTGGATGAAAATATTGAAGCTGTACACAAGCCTTGGGACCTAGACAGTGTAGGAATACACACTGAAGATCCAAACCCTGCAGATAAAATAACTTTGGATTGTATAACCAGTCTGTGTAATTTAAAGATGGACAGTAATGCCTTGGATTACCATGGAAACTAAACCATTCGGAGTTACCAACAAATATCCAAGCAGCTACGGCTCAGTTAAATTCTCTTCTAAGAAAGCTGAGAGACAAACCAGAACATCTGTCATATGATAATATTATAAAAGATCAATTAAATAATAAATTTATAGAAGAATTAGAATTCTCTGTTAACCATGAAGGACATTATTTACCACATCATGCCGTAAGCAAAGATTCAGTAACAACTCCTATAAGGATAGTTTTCAATTGTTGTAGTAAAGCGTCCAAAGGATCAGCTAGCTTGAACGACTGCCTAATGTGTGGACCTACGCTGACAGAGCAGTTGGGGAATGTATTACTAAGATTTAGAGAGAAACCTTATGCTTATACAGCAGACATCAGTAAAGCCTCTCTTAGAATAGCACTGAGAGAAGAGGAAAGGGAATTTACAAAATTCCTCTGGCCTTAAGACCTTCAAAATGAGGATAGTCTATTGAAAACATATTGTTTCAGATGGGTGTTCTTTGTCACTCGTGCTAGTTCTTTCCTACTTTGGAGCACACTGAAGCATCATTTTGAAAGGGCCAAATGCCCAGAAAAAGGGCAAGCTTTCTATATGAATAATTTGCAAGGTGTTGATACAGAGATGGAAGCATTGAAGGCTTATGAAGTAGCCAATTCCGAATGTGGGAAGGCAAATTTGCCGTTACGGAGCTGGAATACAATATCACCGCTTTTAACCCGCCGAGTCCCGACAGGTTTCTTACCCAGCCTACCCCCAGATCCCGACCGATTTTCGATTTTTTTGTTTTTTGGCTGAAACCTTCGCTTTTGGTGAGAAACATCGAAAATTCATAGAGAAATCGAGATCCTGAGGTAAAAATTTTTGATACAGGTGCCACTCAACCTTAGGTTTTCCTTCTTTTTCAGGGTACCTGTAAAGAAAATGAACTATGGAAGGGTTAACTAATTCAAGCCACTTTAAATTACGTATTTATTTCATTTATTTGGTACGAATTTATATGTAGTACAAGTCTATATTGGTTTTCACACAGTTATATAGGTGTTTATAAGCATTGTTCACTCACCCAAAACCCCAGTATGTGGCACCTTCCTTTACGACATTACCACCTCATCACTTATGTTTGTTTCTCCCTCTAGCTTCTTTGTTTCTTTGTCCTCCACCTCAGGAATCACTTTCACCGTGAATTTCGTCATTGGAGAGACCGTGGGGCAACACACCTTTACTGGATAGGTTACCGCTATCAGGTGAATTGCCCAGTGTGGGGGGAAGGGGGAGGGAAAGGGGGGTTAGGTGGGGCCAGGCAGTATCCCGGCTTGACAGCAGGAAGAGGAAGGTCTCCCACATATGCCTACCAAAAATCACCCGCGAATGTTGAAAAATGTGCACACAATGGGCCTTGCAATTGCGTGACGTACGATGCACGTCGTTGGGTCTGTCCACGGAAAAAAGTAGCGACGTGCATCGTACGTCGGTGGGACTCGGAGGGTTGGAACTGAGTACAAGAGGACTATCCAAATACTGACATTCCCAAAACTCAAAATGTGTTGTGTCTTAACTGGGATTCAATGGCTGACGAAATGAGTTTAAGACCAATTAAGTTCTCTGATGTCACTCACCAAGAGGTCCTTCTTAAGTCAGGTCTCCATGTTATTTGACTCATTAGGATTGGTCAGTCCTACTGTTATTAGAGGCAAATGTTTAGTTCAAGAGGCTTTGCGAGAAAAGTTAGACTGCGACACTGAATTATGTGAGACGTATGTTGAACTATGGGAACAGATTAGAAAGGATTTTGAAAAAAACATCAAGTGTTTGTATTCCCAGGAAGATAAACAATAATGAGAAGTCCCATTTGTATATATTTTGTGACGCTTCCCAAAAGGCATATGGAGCAGTAGCTTATTATGCAACAGGAGATAATAGTAAGATTGTTATGTCTAAAGTCAGATTTGCACCAATTAAAGGAAGAACCCTACCTCCAACGGAATTGGCTTCAACAGAAGCTGGAACTAAATTGGCGAAGTATTTAACCATTACTCTTGACACTAAGTTTGAGGATATTTACATATCGACTGAGTCTTTGCTGGATAAGAAAGAAAGACAGTAAAGTTCCTTTGGTCTGCAATAGAGTGAAGTTTATGCTATGCATGTATCCTCTAAACAAAATGCAGTTGATCTGTTCTCGAGAGGCTCGACAGTTAAGAGACTGATCAAAGATAATTTGTGGTTTAAAGGTCGTAAATGGTTACTAAGAAATGGCCTGAGCAGAATCAGTACAGTATTGCTGAGGTTAGTGTTGTAAACTTGGATCCTGTATTACCTGAGCTAGATGTGATTGTGTTTAGTAGATTTTTATCAGTAAGACAACTTCTTAACACTACAAAATTAGTTGTTTGATTTTTGAATAGGAATGTTGGGTTTGAGGAGTTTGATCCCATTGAATACTGGGTGAAAAGTCTTCAAAGGAAATTTTACGGAGAGATTTTTTACCTTTTATGCCAAGGCACTAGCAGCAATAATAAGCTGATAAGAGATTTAGGATTATCCTTAGATGGAAAGGGTCTAAACAGATGACGTGGCCGTATAGTAAAGGCTGATTTGCCTCCCCAAACTAGACATCCTATATTGCTACCCAAGAATGAATATTTCGTTCAGTTAATTGTTAAGGAAGCCCATGAGTCAACTCTTCATGGAAGTGTGCCGCTGACTTAAGCCCGAATCCGAGGAAGGTATTGGATCCCTAAGGGTAGAAAGATTGTAAAGAAATATCTCAAGAGGTGCATTATACGCAGGAGGTATGAACAACGACCATATGACTATCTAGGACACCTGCTTTACCAAAGGATAGGGTAAATGTAAGTCGGCCCTTCAAAGTAACTGGAGTTGATAACACAGGGGCTATAACTGGTACGGGTGAGGGAACTCCCCATAAGGTGTATATATGTTTATTTACTTTCACCTACACAAGGGCACTTCATCTAGAAATGGCAGAAGATTTAAGTTCAGAGACATTCCTGAATGTATTTAGAAGATTTGCAGCTAGAAGGTCTTGTCCTAGTAAATTAATAAGCGACAACGGAACCAATTTTGTTGAAGCAACACGTCTACTTTTAAATATAATGAATGACCCACAGGTTAAGTCGGCACTGGGAATCCGAAATTGTACCTGGCAGTTCATTGGTCCAAAAGCATCATGGCAAAATGGATTTACAGAATGAATGATTGGTATTGTGAAGAACTGCCTAAGGAAAACCTTACACAGAACTAAGATCACCCGAGAGGAGCTGATAATAGTGATACCTGAAATTGAGGCTAGGATTAATGATAGACCTTTAACCTATCTGGATGATACTAGCATTTCAACTGAGGCATTGACACTGACTCATATGTTGTATGGCAGAAAACTCCATCCGGTGCCTTGTGTGGATATCAAGGAGGAAGTAGATGATCCTACGGTAGACAATAATGAACTAGGACAACATCTGCGTGAGGGATACCAGTGTCTGAAAAGGGTGTTGGGCACCTGGAATAGACATTGGGACGAAGAATATCTCTTGAGCTTAAGAGAAAGATTTTATTGGGTTCAGGCTGCCAGCAACAAGTCAGTTATAAACATAGGAGATGTGGGGTTAGTAAAAACAGAAGAACCAAGATCCCAGTGGGCATTAGCTAAAGTCATCTCCATACAGCCAGATTCGGAGGGGGTGCAAAGACTTGTAAAAATTAAATGTAGGGACACATCAATATAAAAAATATCGATAAAATTGTGTCCCTTGAATTAACGGCTACCCCAGAGACAGTGAAGGGTGGAGAGCAATTGGGTCATGGCGCGCAGTCTAGAACGGCCGCAGCACAGGGTTCTTGAGATCTATGGAGAGAGCTCCTGGCTAAGGGTCATATTACATGATACAGCGTACCATTTTTTGCTCAACCCCAAAACTTTTGGAAATATTTTCCCCCAGACCGGTTACTGTCTTTACTTTCTAATAGTTGTCTCTTTTGAAAGCAGAGGAAAACCTGGAGAGCGTTAATGACTAATTCAAGTGGGTTCTATAACCCAGAGAATACGTTCTGTTTAATAACTCTTATTATTAATAAATTAAATGCTACTGTGTTTAACCCTTGTGGACAACTATATTGTAAATACTTGTGAATACTTAGGATTACTCCATTGGCCTAACTGCGCCTGCATGGTAGGATGTCGTGTCCTAATGATGAAAACGGAAGCAGGTTTAGTATACAGTATACTCATATAGACAGAGGGAATATTTTGCTTTAGTTTTATTTAAAACTAAGATTAAATTACGTTGGATTTGCCTTGTATATTTCATGAAGTAATTCAACTGTATATATCTAATTGTAATTTTAAAAATGTTGGTATCTCGGAATCTTATGAGGGAAGACTCACCATTTTTTCTTTTTGTTCCAAAAGCTCGGTTGAGCTGCACGTTGTAAATAACGCACCCAGGACACTTGGAAGCCCCAGCCAAACTGACTGAGACCTCACACCCTTCGTCATCTGTTATTCCGACTCAGTCTAGCTAAGAAACCCTTATGATTTGGCCAAATTGGGGGGACTAGCTAGGATATAAAGAGATAATTGCTGGTGAGTTAGAGAATTAACTATACCCTAATTTCCTAAGAGATTTCGAATATTTAAATTAATATATGTTGTTGCAAGATTAGCACTCTTCAGAGAAAGAGTGTATAAAATTTCTGACATATGTATCACGACAATTATCAGAAAAAGGAGCTAATACCCATACAGTACCAGCCTTGTGATGGATTTGTTCTTGTTAAGGAGTCATAAGATCCACTGGGGGTAAAGATGTAGTCAGTAATTATGTGTTGTTATAATTAGCCAGAAAACTAGAAAGTGCTTCCTGTAGAGAAACTAAAGCATCATTCTTCGACAGTCAATAACATGGAAAAAGATTATTTTTTTCTTTTTAATACAAAACGTTTTTCATTATGAACTTTGAGCATTAGTTACATGATAGTGGGGACTGCCATCATCCAATCCCTTTCTGCCGTGTTGCTCTCAAGCGACTTACATTGAGGGACAAGCCAAATGTATAGCCCGAGAAACTATTCATTGTGTTGGGCAGTTAGCATGTGGGAAAACTAATATCTGGGAGTTTAATAAGTTAAAACACTCCAAGTGGGTGTGTAGTGCCGTAATTTTTAGGATAATCTAAGTGTAGTATAAGTTAGTATTATTGTAGTATAAGTTAGAATAAGTGTAATATAAGTGTGACCTTGAACCCTAAATATTCTTATCTGCGCAATGCAGTGTCTAGCCGTTAAGTTGCATATTCAGGTTTAGTCTCTGTTAATATTCATAGTGTGAGTATAGCTCTACTATTGATAGAACTAAATCGAGCATCTATATGAATATGATGACTTTGCACATAAGGGCCAACCGGTTCCCACCGGTCATGCATAACAACGTAACCTTAGACAGAGTTTACTTATCGCGAGTGTCTGTCTACGTACTCTAATCCAGGGATTTATATATCGGCGTTAATAGTATTCCCCTTCTGAACTATGTAGTGGTGAACTGCGAGTTGCCTGAGTTCCATTTGTAACTACGAAATTTGCATTATTGCCCTTGCGTTGCAAGTCATTGTAGGGCTATAAAACCAGCGTGGCAATAAAGGGTTCAGATTCTCATTCGGTTCGGCTTCGATATAATTAAAATTCCTGTATGTCTACTACAACAATTTTAAACATCGTAAGTCAATTCTCTATGTGTGTCGAATGCAAACCCATTTTTCATATTCTTTAGAGATCGTGGAAAAGACATTAATTAATTAATGTTGCAGAGTAATCAGAGTCATAGCCAATTCTCGAACAGAAGTTCATAAAAGACTGGGAGTAGCGTATCACGGACTTCGTCCAGCAGCGGTGGCGGCAACATCTCTCCTCTCTCACCATGGCCTCTCCTGCTTCTGCCTACGACCCGTTGAGGGGGGCAAACCATAGCAGTACTGGGCTTGCTGGAGGAGAGCAGTTAATTCAAGGCACTGTGAAGTGGTACAGCGTAGGGGCGGCGTACGGGTTCATTCGGCGCCAGGACACTGGTGCTGATGTATTCGTACATCGTTCCGGTATCGCTGCTCCCTCTTCACAGTGCCCCTCGCTCTCGTTAGCTGAGGGCGAGACTGTCGTGTTCCACGTCGTCCAGACGCCGAAGGGTCCCGAGGCTAGGGGCGTCACTGGGCCGGAAGGTGCTGCTGCGAAGGGCGTTGCTCCTTCACGGCGGTGCCCCTCGGCTCGTGGTGGCCGGCCGAAGGATCCTCGACGTTATGGAGGAGTGGACACGATCGACGTTATGGAGGAGTGGACACGATCGTCGCCATGTGCATCGCGACGGCGAAGTCACTCTGTGGTGATGACAAGCAGGCGCTGCTTGTTCTTCCCCCTCAGATTTTTTAGAAGAACGGGCTGCCGCGCCTTGTCATCCCTCAGAGCTTCGCTCGTGACGCGCGGCCTGCCCTTCGTCAGGAGCGTCCCTCCACCACGCTGCGGCCTTCCAAACCTCGCACATCACCGCGACGAAGGCTGCAGCTCGACGCTCCTCTGACGAGAGCAAGTACTTCCTACACCACTACTTCTGCTCCGCCCCTGGACGCTGCGCCCTTGCACACCGCGCCAATGGACGCCACATCTACCTGTGATCCACGCCCGCTGTCAGCAGCTTCAAGGAGGACCGCCTCTCCCGAGCCATCCATCCTTCGGAACGAGGATGACGTCGCCCCTCCTTCACCACCACCAGCTGCTGACGTTCGGGCCGCCACTCCTGACGGTGCACCTGCGGCAGACCTCCAGACCACTGCGGAGGCTCCTGCATTTCCGTCGCCTCCTGCACCCAGGAAGAAGAAGAGGAAGGGGAAGAAATCATGGCCGCTTCCAGCCGAGGAGATGGAGACAGACCTTCCATGTCTCCCCCCCTCTCCTCCCCCCCCCTTCCACTTCCTCTGCCTTTGACAGTGACCTTCAGCCTTTTCACGACTCCGGCCTTCAGGACTACAGCCTCGACTCTGCCAAGCCTTCTGACATCCCCTATGGCCAATCTGACGGCAGCCTGTCTCTTTAACCTACATTCTTTTTCTAATTCCTCAGCTTAGCTTTTTTTTTTTTAGCTACCTTTTTCTATTTTCCGATTTTGCCTCTTACGGGCTCTCCACCCTGAGCCCGTGTCACTCTTAGTGACAAATCTTATCATCATCATCATCATCATCAGCGTATCACGTTGTCACTCCCGCTCTGTTCTTCTGTTGTTACGGGTCAGTGCTACCGCGATAAATCCCCCCACCCCCTTTTGTTTGTGTAATGTAAATCCTCTTATGCATTAATAAGTTAACTTGTTGATATTCTCCCCTCCCCCCTAACTCCTCTTGTACCGTTGTCACTCCCACTCCGTTCTTCTGCTGTTACAGATTGCCGTTGTCCTTCATATCGTTTGCAAAACGAGTGTGCTGTGAAGCCGTTCGGTTCACTGCTTTAGCCCGTTTACACTAAAATCCCTCCCTACCTAACTAACGTAATTGAGGTGAATATCGGCTGGTCCATATGAATTATCCATCCAATTAGTGAATCTGTATCTTTTGAGTTCCCGTTGAGTCCGTTTATGGCCACGGAGTTATTATATTCAGTTATGAAGATTTTCATAATCGTGTATGACCATATTATTCTGCTAATTATATGTAGTTGTGAAGATTTTCATAATCGTGCATCACCATATTATTCTGGTTATTACATTCAGTGTTGAAAAGTTCCTTAATCATATATGACAATATTATTCTGATTTATTATACTCAGCTGTAAAGGTTTCTACATTCGTGTATGATAGTACCATTCTGAGCGTTTCTTCAGTTGTGATGAATCATACTCATACGTATCCGTTTCTTCTGAATATTAATTCAGTGAAGATCCATACTCTTAAAATTACTAATTCATGATTATACTTAGTCTCCCTAGGGTCATTCTTAGTTCGAAGAGTAAGTTGTCTTTCAGTTCCTGTTCATTCATGGTCTGAAGAGTAATCTGTTCTTTTGTTCTTATTTTGTTGTTGTTTTCTATGTTTTTATTTAATAAATTTTAGGTTAAGTCCCTTTGAGTTTTGAGTTATCCCATCCTCTAAGGAGACTTAATCATGAGATTGAGTGGCCCGCAAGGTGTACTATTATCTTCTTACTCACGCACACGTTAATAAGATCACGCTACCCTAGTTCTCTTAATCTCTAAACCTTCAAAATTCCTCATCATCTTCCCTGGTGGAAAAAATTCCCAGCATTACGTGGGTTGTGGCAGCATATTCTCTAAGTCTCTGATCATTACGGTGTGGTACATCAATCGCCTGCTCTACACTTGTGAGAAACGAAAAGTTCTGAGTGCTACACTGGGGGACTAAATACCCATCATTACAAGGAGACAAAAAAATATTATTACACTGGTGACAGCGGTGGTAGATAACCTTCGATATTGCACCGTAGGGTAAATCCCTGTTATCACAGGTGTGGCTCATAAGTTCTTACATCCAAATGATAACTTAGGTTTACTGATCATATAATGGCACTCAGGGTGGAGAGACTGACCACTGGCTTTAAATATCCGAACTGAGCTGTCTGGTCCCGGACACTTTTTTTTTTTGGTGGGGGCGAGGAGGTATAATTGGTCATCCAGTCATGTTGGCGATACAGGATCAATTGCCTGGAAATAATACTCGGCAACGTCACACCTTCTTCATCCCCCCAAAAGAAATTAAGTATTAAGATAGGTCAGTGTTAGGTTAGGCCTAAGATGGATAAGTATAGGTTATTCTAATATCCAAACACGGCTTTTCTGGTGATTTTTTTTTTGTTTAATTAGCCGAAATATTTCATCCATTCCCGAGCAAAGGTGCGACGTAGCCGAATCATTTCTCGCTGAGCTTGCTTCGACATTTACAATATGACTGGATGACTAAGTGTACTCAGGAAAAAAGAAAATGCGTCCCAGACACTTATGTTCCTCAAGGGACAATAAAGGACTGAAAAATTAACATGGCCTACAAAATTTTATATTTTTTTATTGTTAATAAGCATTTACGATAATTATAATCATGTTTTAGATCATTTCATTGGTGCTTTATATGCAGATCCTCCCATGGCTTGCTCTACAGAAACATCAACAATTATTACTAATGAACTCTTTAACTGCATGCTACACTGTTCAGTACTGATATGAATCAGGAGGTAAGGAAAAAGAAAGTGCTTTCACTTTCTCTTTAATTTTTGTTGTTGATAGTATCAGTACTGTCTTAGCGTGTAAAGACTTTGAGGCTTTGCCAGACAACGGTCTCTTCCATCATATATCACTTATTATTATTAAATAATTCATAAATAAAGAAAGTGCAGAGTGTACTGTATGCCAAATGATGCAAACTATTCATCATTTAATAAATATGAAAATCAGGAACCATAAGTAATCATATAAAAACTTAGAACCTAGAAATACATAGGATAATCCAGTGTAATTTAAAATCATTTAATGCAGCAGAACTGACACCCAATGTTTTATGCTGTTCTATACATATTTAAACGATAGTGTTCTGCAACCTGTTCTTCCATTATGGAAAAGGAAGACAAGTTTTTAAATAGCATTTGTAGGTTTCAGAACAGTATAATACTCATCTACCAGGAATGTGTGTGGTCCTATTAATGAGAAAAAGGTTTTAATATGATGCATGATAAAGCTTTTAGAACGGATGTATAATATTCCTACTATATACGATGTATGCCAATGGCCACATCACAGCCATAGCTGCGACCATCAGCCATTGAATCACTTCGTAGAGGCGACACAGGCAAGACATCGTAAGTGATTATGAAAACATGCAACCCCAATCATCAGTTGTAATATTCTTTAAATCTAGGTAGGCATCTTCAAAGGCTATTCATATTACTGGCATTGGTGGTCTTGTGGACCCACTATAATTAAATTGGTCATGAAACATCCTTTTATATTAACTGACATTTTCACACACTTTAATAAACAGAAATAACCTTTTTCAGGGGTTTTCTACCATTCATTTATTGTAATATTCGCTCATCAGTATTTATTCAAAACAACAGTGGAAAGACACACCATATAAGTGATTGTAATTTGTGCCACCAAAGACAGAGAATAGTATAGTCTTTCATAAAAATAATTAAGTAGTTTACAGGTAAAGGGTAGCACAACACACAGTAGCAAACTCGGAAACAATGCTGTGCATACAGTACACGAAAGAAATTACCAAAAATATTAATATGGAATTGTGATCACAGTATTTGATATAATGTATGACAACACTGTACAATGGCACTCTCAGTATCAAAGTATCAGTATAAAAAAAAAAACAAATGGGCACTACACTAAGGCAAGTGAATTGTTTCAGTTTAATACACATTCCAAACCCACATTGATGAATGTACGCCACATACAGGCTTCAGACAAGTATAACACACATTTTTTGGTTTGTTGTATTCCTGTTTTGTGCACTTCACACGTCTCTTCTTAAAAGCAGGGTCTATAAAGACTGGTGTAGGTGCACATGACAGGTAACAGTTGTCCATGGGATATATACTTACTTTGTTGGAGGGAAAGCAAAGCTGTTCAGCTAGAAGACACCCTTCCTCAATCTAGTTCTGGGGAGCAATGAAGGTACCTAGGGTGGCAGGATTGGACTGACAAAATTTCTAATGAAAATAAAATCACTGGGGTGGGTGGGGTGTTACCTACTCTGCTGAGGAGGGTCACCTTGACGTTGTGACGGGGCTTGAAGCGTGGCACCTACTTTGGAGGCAGGCCTACCTTTGTAGGGTTCGGCATTTATCAGTCTCGTAGACCAAGCACCCCATACATCACTGGTGAAAGAGGCCTGCTGTTGATGTTAGGCCCTGCCCACTTGCCATCTAGAGCGGGAGAGTTGCCCCCCCGCGTGTTTGCCGTGCGTGGCTTCCCCTAATGCTGGGAGACAGGAGTCCTGGGGATTGAGTGATGCTGCACAGTGCGGCTGCAGTTAGCAATATACCTCTATGGTCCCTTATTCTGGCTAGATGGGTGGCCTTGTTTGGCACGACCAGGTCAATTGGCTGGTCATGCGTTGGCTAGGGTCGAGTGGGCATTGGGGAGCCTGGTGGCTCCTGTCGTCCTGAAGTCATCCTTGCCCAGGTCCCCTGGTGGTTACCCGAGAATATTCTCCTGATACCTCTGGGGTCGCCAGTGGTGTTGTCCCTGGCATACGACCTCCTTTTTGGGCTCCGTGGTGGGTGGAGGAGTGGGGGAATGAAGGTTTTTCTTGTTATGGAAGAAATTAATAATGAATTGGCTGGTGTCTCGATGCCACGACCCTCTGGCATGTCTCATGATTCTGTGAATTCTCCATCTCTTGTGGTGACCCTAGAGCCTTATGTGGGGGCCTGGACGTCGACCTCTATCTATGGGGTCCCGTCCCCTTCTTGCGAGAGTTGTCCAGTCACTGACCCAAGTAAACAAAAAAAGTCATTTAAGTTTTCGGTCATGCGCCCAAAGGAAGGGGTGGATTTGAGGAAGTGTGATGAGTTTGATACACATAGAGCGTTGATAGAGTTTGTGGTAAGTCCCCTAAGGTTGTTCCTCAGGCTGATGGTAGCTTGCTGGTTGAAGTGCCTGATGCAGATACGAGCACTCGTATGTTATCCCCGACCTTTTGGGGGAAGCAGCCTGTATCCTGTTCTCCTCGTGCTCCATTAAATTCTTCTAGAGGTGTCGTTTATGCCAGAGATTTGATGATGTATGATAATGCATGATTAACAAAAGAACTTGCTGATTAACATGTTGTAAAAGTGGAGAGAATCAAGAAGATGGGTGGTGACCTAGTTCCCATGCCAATGCTGATCATTACATTTGACCTTCTCCATGTTCCTGAGATTTTGTCTGATGGTTGGTATCGTTTTCGAGTTAAAAAGGCTGTTCCTATGCCTAGGAGATGTTTTCACTGCCGACGTTATGGTCACACTGGTCGGTCCTGTCAGCGACTAGCTGTTGGCCTGCCTCCAGTGTGTTTCATGAGGGATGGACATTCATGAAGGAAAGGACTGCATTGGTCCTGAGTCATGTGTTAACTGTGGTGGTAGCAATGCAGCATCGTTTAAGTTACGTAATCAGTAAAGATTTGAGAAGGAAGTTTTGTCCCTACGTGCCAGGAGAGGCTGAGTTTTCCTGAGACTGAGGATCGTGTAAAATCTATGTTTGTTCGCTGAGGTGTTACATTTGCTGCTGCACTCTCCAGATTGAGTCCAAGCATCTCCTCTAGGGATACGACTTCCAAGTCGCATTCATCAGCACGTGCCTCTGTGTCTGACTATGGTGCTGTCCTTGAGCCATCCTCTTAGGCCGTAGTTCTGGTTCAGCCTGCTTGTGGTGAATCTCAAGAGTCTTCCAAACCCTCAAATGTAGTGTCTTCTCCAGTCTCTGTTTGTGGTACATCTCACAAGTCTTGCCATCCCCCAAAGGCAGAGTCTTCTCAGGTTCCTGTTTGTGATGACTCTCGAGAGATTTGCCAACCCTCGACTCCAGAGTCTTCTCTAGTCCCTGTCTCTAATTCTGCCCATCGTACAAAGCCGCTACCTCCAGTTGCTACATCTAGACATCTACGTAGATTGCATATTCCTCAGGCTTCTAAGCATACATCTGCTGCCCAGCATGGTTCTTCTGGTGCATCAAAACGTCACAGCCGATCATCAGAGTCGGTTTGGGCGGAAGATCCCACAAGCAAACTCTGCCAAGGACACCAGTCAAAGGCAGCCTGACACTCTTACTTCTCGGGCTTCTCCTGTGGACATGTTGGTGGTGGCTGGTGTGAAGGTTGGTGCATCCTATGCCGCTACCTCTGACATTGCTACAGCACTAAATCTTTTTTCTACAGCTCCTACAGCCAACCCAGTAACCGATGATAAACAAATCCTTCTTTCTAAACACCCTGTATGGCACGGCCTCCATCATTCGTTCCGTGTCTGGGTGGATCCAGTGTTCCTTTTCCTAAAGTTTCCCGGTAACCAATCATGCCTGGTCAAGTAAATGTTGCTTTACAGTGGAACTGTCAGGGTGTTAGCGCTAACTGGGAGGAACTTCAGTTGCTTTTATCTGAGTTTAACCCTTACTGTGCTTGCCTTCAAGAGAGTGTGGTTGGAGATAGGGCTCTTTCTGCTCCTAGGGACTATACAGTTCTCCACTCCCCTCCTTTAATGGGCTGTACTAATCGAGTTGGTTGTGCTATTCTATGCTGGACGGATGTTCCATTCACTTCCTTTTCTGTTAGATCCCCTCTTCAGGTTGGGGCTGTTCAGTTACACTTGGAGAGAAAATATACATTTTTGTTGCATTTATTTAACTCAGTCTGTGCCTGTCTCACTTGCCGACCTTTACCGCCTTATCAGTCAACTTCCTCGACGGTTTGTTCTTCTCGGTGTTCTTAATGGGCATCATGCTTTGTGGGGTGATAGAATTTCTAACCACTGAGGTGATCTACTGGCATATTTGATTGAGGATTTGGATTTGGTCCTGACTACAGGTGACTCTTCACATTTTCATGTACAGACTGGTTCTCATTCAGTTATTGATCTTACACTGACCTCTCCAGATTGCTTGTTGGATTTTTCGTGTGTGACTCTGCGTGACTTGTGTGGTGGTGACCATTACCCTATTGTGGTCAAAACGTGCAGTTCAGTGCCTGTGGAACCCATTCCTCAATGGTGTTTGGATAAGGCTGACTGGGCAGAGTTTGAGGAACATTGTAGGCCTGAATTCGGTGTTTGTGAGTTTGAGACTGTGGATGATGAAGAACAGTACTGCCAATCTACCGGTTTCCAGACTGGGGTTTCTTCTGTACTATGAACGTCTGGCAGGTTCTGCAGGAGGCCTGTGCCTTGGTGTGCCCTGGCTCGAAGTGTCGGTAAAGGGCTGGCAGAAGATATAGGAAGAGCAGTAACATTACTTTTTTGAAATTTGAGTACAAGAAAGCTTGAGCTCGCTACTTGTGGGTTCTGAAGAACTCCTGTCGCAACTCTTGGAGGTCATATGTCTCGACTGTTTCCTTGTGTACTCCTTTAACATTGGTATGGAAGAAAGTGAGGAAAATAATGGGTAAGCATTCGCTTTCTCCATCCCCGGTGCTGACTGTTCGTGGTGCTTCTGTGTCTAACACTTTGGATGTGGCAACTACAATGGTGAAACACATTTACGTCTCCCGTAAGGATCCTTCTCAGATGTTCAGTTGTTACCAGCAGCAACAGGAGAGGCTCAGTCTTCCCTTTCATTATAAGGGTGAAGAAACCTATAAAACATGCTTTACTCTCCGTAAATTACGAACTGCTCACCGACAGTGTTGTGATTCTGCTCCTGGTCCGGATGACATACATTATGCCATGATTCGCCACTTACCTGATGAAACTCTTGTATTTGTTAGACCTTTACAATAGGATTTGGGACGAAGGTATTCTGCCCACTACTTGGAAACAGAGTACAGTCCCCCCATTTCCTAAGCTTGGTAAGGACCATTCTCATGTTTCTAATTATCGTCCTTTTTGTTTGACGTCTTGTGTGTGTGTGTGAACTGTTTGAGATGATGGTTAGTGTGAGGCTGGCTTGGTTATTAGAGAAGAATGGGTTCTTATATATTTCACAGACTGGGTTTCGCGAGATGAGACGTACATCTGACAACCTCCTCAGACTTGAATCAGCGATCTGTTTGGCTTTTGCCTCGAGGCAACATCGTGTTGCTGTCTTTTTTGACTTGGAGAAGGCATATGATATGACGTGGCGGCATGGCATGATGAGTACGCTTCACAGCTCTAAGTTGCATGGCCGTCTGCAGGTGTTGCTCCAGGACTTCTTGTCGAACCGCAGTTTTCAGGTCCGAGTGGGCTCCTCACTCTCAGCCCCTCGGGTTCAGGAGGAGGGTGTTCCACAAGGCAGTGTATTAACGATCATTTTATTTGCAGTTGCCATTAATGGGGTAATAGACTCATTGCACGAGAGAGTAGCATCCTCCCTCTATGTGGATGACTTGGTAATCTGGCTTGCCGGATCCCGCATGTTGGTTGTTGAGGCGAATGCAGATGGCATTGGACAGGGTCACCAACCAGGCAGACCGAAGAGGTTTTCGTTTTCCTTTGACTAAAACTGTGGGTATGCACTTTTGTAGCATTAGGGAAGTTCAGCCAGACCATGACTTATTTCTCAGTGGGCGCCGGCTCCAGTGTGTGGAGGAAACCAAGTTTCTTGGTCTCAGGTTTAACTACTGGCTGACTGGGGATCCACACTTGCAACATCTGATGGTGTCTTGTATGCTGGCTATAAATTTGTTAATGGTTTTGTCCCATACCCAGTGAAATGCTGATTGTAAGACTCTCCTACACCTATATCAGGCATTAATGGGATCTGAACTTGCCTATCGTTGTGAGATTTATTCCTCTGGTGTCTTGACTTAAAGTTCTTGATCCTGTTAATCATGCTGGTTTTTGGCTTGCTACAGGGGGTTTTAGTTTCTCCCCAATCCCTAGCTTCTTGGTGGAGGCTGGAGTGCCTCCCCTCCTTCATCATTCATTCTTGGAATCGACTGAGACGCATGCCAGACTCTCTCACAATAGTTTATGTATCTAAGCGCTCATTTTTAAATTATTATGATTTGCATCCTTGTGCTTCATGCCCTTTTGGGTGCAGGGTTAGGCTGATTACGGGGAACTTTTGTCTTTCTATATGGCCTGTCTGCCTTGTCCGGGTTCCGAGGATTGCTCCTTGATTGCTCCCAGAGGTGCGTTTCTGCAGGGTTATTATGGGCTCCAAGTCCTCTGTCCCTTCTCAAGCCCATCGTCAGTTGTTTATAGATGTCTCTTCACAGTGGCACTGTTCCTGTTTATGTGGATGGTTCGAAGTCAGAAGCTGGCGTTGGGTTTGGAGTGGTATTACCAAGTTTTGTATGGGGTGGGAGTCATCCTGTCGATGCATCTATTTTACTGCAGAATTGTCTGCTATCATTTTAGCTCTAAAATTATTTTTAATTCATCAAGACATCTCTTTAACAGTTTTTAGTGACTCTCAAAACGCCCTTTTGTCCCCTGAGGGTTTTAATCCTACTCATCCATTGGTCCTTGCAATCCTCGAGTGGCTTTACCTGATTGAGCGGCGGGGTAAACTCGTTGGATTTTGTTGGGTCCCTGCTCATGGTGGTGTAACTGGTAACGAGAGGGGCGATGCACTGGCCAGAGCTGCTTCATCTCGTCGACTCCCTGCTAATTACCCCCTTTCTGCCCCAGATTTGACTTCTTCTGTCAAGTTTGCAGTTCAGGCTTGTTGGCAGGCAAGGTGGGATGCTGTTCGTGAAAATAACTAAGGGAGGTTACCGAAAGGGTGGTTATCAATAGGGTGCTCCCCTTCATGCCTAGACAGTTGGAAATTGCTGTGACCAGACTGCACATTTAGCACTCCCACTTAACTCATGAGTTCCTGATATGTTGTGGGAACCAGCCATATTGTGGTGACTGCCTGGTCCTCCTTACTACCTGGCACTTGCTGGTCGAGTGTCCGAGTCTGGAGGACTTGCTTCAGAGGTTCCTCCATAGCCATAGGGCGGTGGATGGTGTCTACTGTCTGTCCTCCGTGCTTGGGGAAGCCTCTTTCTTTTCATATGAAGTTTTCAATTTCTTGAGGGAGGCGGGCCTCCTCCACCTCTTATAGTCCAGTGATATTTTTGTCAGATTTTATTGTTTTTATGTTCATTACCGTATCCTTCGATACTGCTGTGTGTGAATAATTATGTATGTATTTTTATGCATATGTATATATATGTATTAACGTATATTCGGCACAATATGACCTAGCAGTTGCGGTGCCGTGCTATTTTAATAATTCATTTCAATTTGTCAAACTTGTAATTGATTGTAAAGTAGTAGTAGCTGAGCCGTAGTCAATGATGAGTAGATTTGTTAGATAACCGTAGTTCATTTGTGGTTGATGACGAGAGAAGTTAAAGATAGGTCTGGGGTTGTATTTGTTGGCTTTTCGGAGGGCCCGTGCTCATGCACGTCATATATTGAAGGAGGCCAAATGTTCTTCATGGCTGAAGTAGGTGTCCTCCCTTCACTCGGGGACTGTCAGAGGGAAAATGAAATATGTATAAAAATTTATAGCTATGTGTGCTAGGAATAACTATCGAGTCGATTATTACGAGAGAATCGACTCGTGAAATCAAGTGGCGATTTCACTTTTATGCTGGCTTACTTCGCCAATTCTCTAGAGTCGAGAATTTATAGGCTATCTCAACAGTACACAGCAGAGACGAAACGCTCAAGTAGGCTGTATTACTGTACTGTTGGCCTCTGAGAAAGTTAGTTTCTCCCCTTAACATTCAAATATAATAATAATAATAATAATAAACAGGATCTTGGCTGGGCCAAACTCCTAGCTAGCACAACGGACTTAAGAATTAATACCAAAAGCTGGCATAAGTACCAGTCGTGATTAATATAAGGAGTTGTGCTAATGTGGAGTAGCAAAAGTGTACTAAATATGTGGGGAAATCAAACACGACTGTTACATTTAACAAAGCTCGAGAAAATGAACTGTAAATTTATTAAATACAAGAAAATAAATTTACGTTACGTGAATCAATTCAAATCAAAGAAAGGGAAATGCACTCACTCAAGCACTCAGATAAATAGCAAAATAATCAAAAACTTTAGCTTAGGAAAAACAAAAGAAAATACTAATCTGTAAGGATGAGACCGTTGCTAATACAGTCGATCACCAGGCTGGTGGGGGCTTCGGGCTTCGGGAATTCACGCTGATACAGCCAAGACTTCTGAAATCGCTAAGAAAAGAGACCCGCACAGCACACCCGCACTCCAAGACTAGAGCTTGACGACTGACTGTGTTTTTGAGTGTCCAACGTAAGAGACGTATGAAAGAGGCGCGGCCAAGTAACGGCCAAGGAGGCAGAAACGATAATCCAGAAATTATCGCTCAGAGGAATGGATTGTCTGTTCGTAAAGACAATCACTTTCGAAAGAATGACAAAATTTTTGAAAAACTGATGCAAATACAAGTACACGAGTGGACAGTTGAGAGAATGGCTAATTCTCACGGACTTCAGAACTATTCGTCACTCCTGCAAAATCACTTAATGTCATGATCACTTGCGAAAGAATGACAAAAGTTTTGAAAATCTGATGCAAATACAAGTACACGAGTGGACGGTTGAGAGAATGGCTAATTCTCATGGACTTCAGAACTATTCGTCGCTCCCGCAAAATCACTCGATGTCACGATTTACAATACATAATTTCACGATGTAGAAAATTCATGACATTGCGCCCCTGGAAAATCAAAATTTTCCCTGCAAAAATTTAACATTATACATATATATACACCCTAGCTCAGTCACACAAGATTCACACTGTGATGTGTGTACCATCCTGTTACAGGAGAAAAGAACTGTCGCCTGTGAGCGTAAAAACCTGGTATTTATGTTAAGATAAGCAAGCTTGAGGGAAAAACTCCGAGACAACGGTGAAGAATCCTGTACTCAGGTCAAACTGAGCGAAAGTTCGCTACATTTACATTGACAACTAATTGTTATGTAGCGTGGTGTATGTGATACACGGTGTAGGTATAACAGTTGTAGTGTAACTGTACCTACATGTAAAGCAATAATAATACAAATTAATGCAATAATAAAAGCGACGAGGGCAGAGGAGAAGAGGTGGCAGCGTGCAGCAGAGACAATCAATGGACTTGGACATCTGCTTCACCCACCAACTGTACCTGTGGAATGAGTCAAGGTGGAGCATCAATAGTGTCAATGTGACAATTTGTACAAAATTGCAATTTCATTCACCTAGCAGTCAATCCATACACAACATTTTAGCTGAAAATTAATTGACAGCAAGTTTCGTACATAAGAGGTCGCCATTATTTTCTTAATAGTTGCCCTTTTTAACCTATACTTACGGCTAATAAAGGGCTCATCGTCGGTGTCCTCGGTTGGGATCGCCGTGACTGCCCGTTTGTCATCGGTGTTCTCGGTTGGGATCGCCATGACTGCACATCTATAGCTATACTTACTATTACAAGGGGCTCGTCATCAGTGTCCGTGGTTGGGATCACCGCGAGTGCCCGTTTGTCCTCGGTGTCCTCGGTTGGGATCGCTGTGACTCCACACTTATAGCTATACACTCATTGCTACAAAGGGCTCGTCATCGGTGTCCATGGTTGGGATCGCTGTGACTGCCCATTTGTCCTCGGTGTCCTCGGTTGGAATCGCCGTGACTGCTCGCTTATAACTATACACTTGTTTCTACAAAGGCCTCGTCATTAGTGTCCACGGTTGGGATCACCGCGACTGCCTGTTCGTCATCGGTGTCCTCGGTTGGGATCGCCGTGACTACGCACATATAACAAATAAAGGTAAGTCGAGAATCCCTATGCAAACTTGGGCAGATCACATTTTAACACCCTGTATGGGTGTGAGCACTCATGTGGATTTTGTGTATTCTCTGGGAATCCTCAGAGAGGCCCACAGCTCGAGACACACCACAGTGTAATTCAAACACAGCCTCAGATTGCCTCTGCGGAGGTCTTGAACTTCCCCTTAATCTACGGAACATACAATATGTACAAGCTCTACGCTTACAACTAATAAGGGCTTGTCGCCGGTGTCCGCGGTTGGGATCGCCACGACTGCCCGTTCGTCATCGGTGTCCACGGTTGGGATCGCCGTGACTATGCGCTTATAATCTATGGTACATATGTATATACAGACCCAAGACATATTGTGTCCCGTAGAGCCAACAAGCGAGACGTGAGATCTTAGAAGCATAGTACTGACTGGGAACCAAGCTAGTTCTTGGATTGCTCAGATCTCTTATAACAGCACAGTCTTAGGGAACCCAGTGTATGACAGATACCCATGTTAATTATCATTCAGCAGGCGAGACATAAGGTCTGCACCCACATTACCACTGCCCTCTCTCTCACACGACTCAGAGATTATGGGCGTGGATTCAAATGGCACAGGAAGGAAACGTTCCTGAATGGTGGTACATCGACACACATTGCAGGAGTTCACAAAACTGTCTATTTCCTGTCCCATTCCCGGCTAGAAAAAGTCAGCACGGATACCGCCTTGGGTTTTCTTTTTGCCCATGTGACCTCCTGATGCTGAACAATGACCCCATTCTAATACTGCTTGGCAGTAGTTCACGGGAACGACAAACTGCAGTCGAACCTCGCCCTCGAGTGTTCGTGACTCACGGTAGAGCAGTCCTTGTTCGCGAAGGAACCTGGCTCGTCCACCCCGTGAATACTTGGTCACTTTACCCTTTTGTTTCTTCCGCACAACAGCAAGTGTTGGGTCAGACTGTTGTTCTTGGACAACATCGTGACTAAAAATCAGATCTTGCGGCAATGTGATGGCCACTGAAGTGACACAGTTTGGAGCATTGGCCATGGCTCGTGTTACTGCAGCTGAAGTCTGAGTGTTGACATCTACAGTGCAACTATACTTGGCACCTGGTATATTACTTAAAATGAGGTCAAACAGGTTCTAGCATGATGACTGCAACTGTTGAACCTGTGTAAAAGGGAGATGCTACCTGGATACGTGTCTCAGGGAACAATCTCACTGATCCGTCAATAAGATGAGCTTGGATCTGTCTGCCTGTGTATTCTTCAGGCCGAACAAGACTCTGCCTGACAGTGCAACCTGAGGAACCATTGTCTCTCAGAACATTTACAGAAACATCTCCCACGAACCCTGGCTGAACAAGGAAGGCACTGTTACATGTGGGAGGGCCTGTGGAGGAAGCGGCCAGCCATTGACAAGGCTGCATGGCACTCAAGTCTTTAAACGAAACGTGACAGGACTATATGCCTTAGGGATCGTACCCGAACTAGGTGCACGAGGAGTCGTACTTTGACTAGGTGTGTGAGGAGCTGTACTCACCATCTGGGGAGCAGGAGTATTGACGGCCTGTGGAGGAGAGTTCATCATCTGAGGGGGACTAGCGAACTGTGAAGGAGGACCTGTGCTGGTGGTGACGGCACCATCTTGCGCCTGTTGGGGAATGAATGGTACGTTTGCCTCCTGCCTCCGATACACTGGGGCTGGTGCTGAAACGGTATGTCCCGGTTGTCGATTGCGTGGCTGTTCTTACTGCTGATTAGGGCACTTGTTGTACCTCTTCCAGTCAGGTTTCTGTGTATTCTGCCCCTGGTCCTTCTGCCATTTTCCAGGAGCATGACCATTATTCAGAGAATGGCCTTGATGCTGGGGCTCAGTCTGAGATTGCTTCCCAGACTTGGCAGTATCTGTCCTGTTCCAGGACGCAGTAAAGAAAGCATCAGCCTTTTCCACCCTTTGGTTTGCATCCTTCACTTCTTGAGCTGGGCCATAAGTTCAGCAGGCAAGGACTTTTCCAGTTGTGTGCACAGCACAAGGTTGATTATTCCCTCTCGCGTGCTGGGGGTCTCATCTTCTCCATCCACTTGCCTAAGTAAGCCGTGAGACGGTCAAGGAACTGTACAGCTGTCTCCTTTTCCTGGAGACGCGCCTTCATGAACTGATTCCTAGCGTGATCAACGGTAAGACCGTACGCTTTGATGAGTGCGGTCTTCATCATCTCGTACGTGAGATTATCTCCGCGAATTCTGTGGAGAATGTCGAGGGCAGGGCCCTCAGACAGGCTAAGGAACTGAAGCCACTTAGCTGCCTCATCCAGATTGTACAGCCGTGCCATGTCTTTGAAACGAGCTATGAATGGCTCGATTCGCTCGCCTTCCTTGTAAGAAGGAAGCTTGAAACGTGGAGTTGCTAGAACAGGTGCTGAGAAAGCACTAGCAGAGCTTGAGTTAGCTGCACCCGATGTGCCTGAAGCCAAGGAGTCTCGCTTCAGCTTCAGCACTTCAAGCTCGTGTTTACGTTCTCGCTCTCGTTCCTCACGCTCACGCTCGTTCTGACGCTCCTCGTATTGATGTTGATCTTTTTCATGCTCATGCTGTTCTTGTTTGTGTTCATGCTGAATTTTCCGCTCTTCACGGGCGTCATTCTCACGTTGCTGCTCGTAATTGCAGCGTGACAGGACATAATCTCTAATTTCCTGGGGGCTAGTAAGCCCCATATCCTTGGCTTCCTGCACGTATGTACTGGTTTCCATGATGCTCAGATTGAGACTGAGTGAAGACTGAGACTGATATGCTGGCTGGTGTGCAGCAGTCTACCTAACTAAGAGTGAGTGAGTGATTTCGGTAATAATTTCAAACTAGGAGTTTATCCTGGAATGAGGTCGCCAGATGTCAGGGGGAAAATGAAATATGTATAAAAATGTATAGCTATGTGTGCTAGGAATAACTATCGAGTCGATTATTACGAGAGAATCGACTTGTGAAATCAGGTGGCGATTTCACTTTTATGCTGGCTTACTTTGCCAATTCTCTAGAGTCGAGAATTTATAGACTTTCTTCAACAGTACACAGCAGAGACTAAACTCTCAAGTAGGCTGTATTACTGTACTGTTGGCCTCTGAGAAAGTTAGTGTCTCCCATTAACATTAAAAAAAAAATAATAATAACTAAACAGGATCATGGCTGGGCCAAACTCCTAGGTAGCACAACGGATTTAAGAATTAATACCAAAAGCTGGCATAAGTACCAGTCGTGATTAATATAAGGAGTTGTGCTAACGTGGAGTAGCAAAAGTGTACTAAATATGTGGGGAAATCAAACACGACTGTTACATTTAACAAAGCTCATGAAAACGAACTGTAAATTTATTAACAAGAAAAAAATTTACGTTACATGAATCAATTCAAATCAAGGAAAGGGAAATGCACTTACTCAAGCACTCAGACAAATAGCAAAATAATCAAAAACTTAAGCCTAGGAAAAACAAAAGAAAATACTAATCGGTAAGAATGAGAGCGTCGCTAATACAGTCGATCACCGGGCTGGTGGGAGCTTCGGGAATTCACGCTGATACAACCGAGACTTCTGAAATCGCTAAGAAAAGAGACACGCACAGCACACCCGCACTCCGAGACTAGAGCTTGACGACTGACTGTGTTTTTGAGTGTCCAACGTAAGGGACGTATGAAAGAGACGCGGCCAAGTAACGGCCAAGGAGGCAGAAACGATAATCCAGAAATTATCGCTCAGAGGGATGCATTGTCTGTACATAAAGACAATCACTCGCGAAAGAATGACAAATTTTTTGAAAATCTGATGTAAATACA
This sequence comes from Birgus latro, assembly GCA_018397915.1. Lineage (NCBI taxonomy): Eukaryota > Metazoa > Arthropoda > Malacostraca > Decapoda > Coenobitidae > Birgus > Birgus latro. The sequence goes on from JAGKTI010006474.1 coordinate 33,342, forward strand.
AGTACATGAGTGGACGGTTGAGAGAACGGCTAATTCTCATGGACTTCAGAACTATTCTTCACTTCCGCAAAATCACTTAATGACACGATCACTCGCTAAAGAATGACGGAAGTTTTGAAAATCTGATGCAAATACAAGTACACGAGTGGACGGTTGAGAAAATGGCTAATTCTCATGGACTTCAGAACTATTCGTCGCTCCCGCAAAATCACTCGATGTCACGATTTGCAATACATAATTTCACAATGTAGAAAATTCATGACAAGGACTGCTCTCACCCAAGTTTGGAATTGGGTCAAAAAGATTTCTGGCAAATTTCTTGTTCATTCCCCTCCTGTTATATCTAATGAAGCTGTTGCTGAAGCATTTGTCAAGCATTTTGCTGGTGTGTCCAAAAAGAACACTGAATCGCCTTCAGCATGCTGATGTCTGTGCTTGGAATCCTGTAGCCTCAGCTTCACATCTTCTGGGGTGGAGTCTTACAATATCCTCTTTTCTGTTTCTGTGCTTCGGGCAGCTTTGTCGCAGTGTCTTGATTCATGTACAGGCTGTGATGATATTCCATACGCCTTTTTACATCATTTTCTAACGGATCCTTTACCTTTCTACTGGTGCTATATAATAGAATTTGTTGTACTGGTGAGTTTCAGTCGTCTTGGGGTGTTGCTGTGCTTATCCCCATCCCTAAGCCCAGAAAGAATCATCTGCAGGCAACAAATTATCGTACCATCACTCTAACCTCTTGTGTCTGCAAGCTGTTGGAGATGGTAAATGGCAAGTTCATGTCATATTTAGAGGGGGGGCGGGATTTGCTTATCTCCAGTCCAGTATGGTTTTCGAAAAATGCGATCTACCACTGATGGCCTACTGCCCTTGGAATCTTCTGTCTGTGAGGCTTTCCCCATTAACCAACACTAGGTCATGGTCATCTTCGATCTGGAGAAGGCATACGACATTGCCTGGTGTCATGGATTTTACTTTCTCTTCATGGGTTTGGTCTTCTTGGGCGCTTGCCCATTTTAATTCAGCAGTTATTGTCTAACCGTTTTTCGAGGGCCCTAGTAGGAGGCGTGCTTTCTAATGCCCAAGCACTTGAAGATGGGTACCTCAAGGGAGCATCCTTAGTGCACTTCCTGATGGTGCACGAGGTTCATAGATGACCTCTCAATTTCCTTCACTGCATCTACAGTGTCTCTGATAGAAAGTTATAGCTGGTTATTAATAAAGTTTCTGAGTGGGCTGAGTCCTGTGGCTTCAATTTTTCTTTAACAAAGACAGTAGATATGTATATCTCTCACCTTCGGGGGGTTTCACCCAGATCCTGACTTGCATCTCTATGATCGGAGAATATCCTGTGTGGAAGAGACGCGGTTTTTGGGTCTTCTGTTTGAAAGACGACTACTTTGGGTTCCTCAGATTCACTCTGTGAAGGCGGCTTGTATTAAAGCTTTGAGTCTTTTGAGGGTTTTGGCTCATACCTCTTGGGGTGCTGAATGTCAGACCCTCTCCTCTTGCACAGGTTTCTTATCCTTCCTAAACTTCAATATGGATGTGAGATCTACACCTCTGCAACAAATACCCTTCTCCGGTTGTTAAATTCTGTGCATCATGCTGGTGCACATCTGGTAACTGGGGCATTCAGGTCATCCCCGATTTCAAGTTTGTTGGTGGATGCTGCTGTCCTCTCTTTGGATTTACGTCACCAGTCATTGGTGATAAGGTGTTGGTATCATCTTCACCGCATTCCGGACCCAGTTTCTTGTGCCATTGTCTCCCAGGATTCCCGATCTTCTGTTTATGACACCTGTATTAGTTTCCCGAAGCCCTTTGATTACAGGGTCCAGTCTGTTATGTTAGCCATCTCTGTTCTGCTAAAAAATATTTGCTCCCCTCTAAGGTGTCTCTCTCTCTTTTTAGAACATGCCTTAAGTCATGAGGGCTCTGTCCCTCATGAGTCTATCCGTCTATACTGACGGATCTACAATTGATACTGGAGTAGGCTTTAGTATTGTCTTCTCTTCCTTTAGTAGGGGGATGGGTAACCTCCCTGGTTTTCCTTCAGTGCATATGGGAGAACTGACTCTCCCTCAATCTGCTTTTGTGATTTTTAGTTCCTCCCGTAGTACTGTTTCTGGAGTGGAATCTTTTGATGAGTCCCATCCATTGGCTTTTTCGATTTTAGCGTGACTTTTTCTTCTTGGCTGTCGCGGCCGTCGCATGGATTTCTGTTGGGTTCCAGCTCATGTTGTTGTGGTGGGCAATGAGATGGCAGATGCTTCGCTTAAACTGTCTTCTCGATGGCCTCCTACCGACTACTCACTTCCCGCTTCCGATTTAACACCTTACTTGCGGTATGTAATTCGTAAGTGTTGGCAGAGACAATTTTTTTTTTTTATGCAAGCAAGAAGGAACAAAAGGCTAAGGCCCGACAAACCGTTCCTTCCAAGAAAAAAAATGCAAAAAAAACAAACAAATTGAAGATCCATTAGTTTTGAGATGACTAGACATACTGTGTTTGAAAGACTGGAGATCGTAGGAAGTGGAAAATACAGACAGAGGGAGACAGTTCCAGAGTTGGTCTGTTGCATAAATGAAGGACTGGGAGTATCGTTTAGAGTCTGCATTAGAGAGTTGGACAGAAAAGGGATGAGAGTTTGTTGCTGGATGGGTGCTTTGTGTCCGTCACAGAGGTGAAGGGATACAAGCAGACAGTTCAGAGGAGCAGTGACCAATGAAGGAGCAGTAGAAGATAGATAATGATGTAACGGTGCAGTGAAGAGACAGAGGTTGAAGGCAGCTAGTAAGAGGAGCAGAGTTACTGAGATGAAAAGCCTTTGACTGCACCTTATTGAGAAGAGCTGTATGTGGGGAGCCTCCTCCCAGAAGAGAATTGTACACGACACAGAGGCGAATAAAACCATCGTATAAAGTCAGGAACTGTGCAGGAGTAAAGAAGGTATGAAGTCGGCTTAGCACACCTAATCTCTTAGAAGCAGATATTACAAGATATGTAATATGATCTTTCCAAGATAAGTCCCGAGAGAATGAAACCCCAAGCATGTTCAAGGATGATGTAGGATTGACCTGGATATTATTAAACATTGATGAGTATTCCTGTGGAAGCTTTTCTTGGGTTGATAGGTGTAAAAAGAGAGTTTTTGATGGATTACAAACAAGATTATTTTTACCCCAGTCAGAGATACGAGCCAGGTCAGACATAAGGTGTGCCATAGCCTCATTCCATGATTGTTGAAGTAACTGCTGAGATGGACGTTGCAGGAACCGATTGGAAAGTTGAAGGGTGGAATCATCAGCGTATGAGTGGATAGGGTTAGATGTACAGCTTAGAAGGTCACTGATGAATAAAAGAAACAGAGTTGGTGATAGGACAGAGCCATGAGGAACACCACTGTTGATAGGTCTAGGAGAAGAACGATGACCATCTAGAACAGCAGCTATAGAACGACCAGAAAGGAAACTATACATGAAGGCACAGATAAAAGGATAGAAACCGTAAGAGGGCAGTTTGGAAATTAAACATTTATGCTAGACTCGATCGAAAGCCTTTGAAATGTCAAGTGCAATAGCAAAGCTTTCGCCAAAGTCCCGAAAGGAGGATGACCATGAGTCAGAAATGTAGGCGATGTCAGGGGAAAATGAGAGTTTGCTCTGGCGAGGTCGCCAGATGTCAGGGGAAAATGAGATTTTTACTCTGGCGTGTCGCCAGATGTCAGGGGAAATTTAAGTATTCCCAAGAAATAATGAAATATTGTATAATTGGTATACAATGTATAGCTAAGTGTGCTATGTCAATTCTCTAGGGTCGAGAATTACAAACTTCCTCAACGGCACGCAGCAGAGAACTAGACAGAGTACTCTATTGAGCTGCAATATTGTACCGTTGGCCTACGAGAAAGTTTCTTCTCCCCCCCCAACAATCAAAAAAAAATTATAATAATAATAATAACAGGCTCTTGGCTGAGCCAACTCCCAGCTAGCACAACGGATTTATAGTGATTCAAAGCTGGCCTAAGTACCGGCCGTGATTTAATTCAAAAGTTGTGCTAACGCAGAGTAGCAAACTGTATTAATTAATAGAGTGGAATAATCAAACACAGTTAACAACTTTAACAAAGCTCAAGAAAAGAACTGTGAATTTATTAATTACAAAGAAATGAATTTACATTACATGAAATTCAAATCAAGTAAGGAATGCACTCACTCGCTCAAACACTCAGATAACGGCTAAATATTTCAAAAAGCTTAGCCTAGGAAAAAACCAGAAAATACTGATCGGTATGGATGAAACAGAGCTGCTGTGACGATCACCAAAGTGGGTGGGGCTGCAGGAGACACGCCAATACAAGCTGAAATCTGAAAAACGCTAGAAAAGCACAGAGCCTAGAGAGGCGTCCCGCGTTCGCCGTGTCTACAAGCAAACTGAGCTCCCATTCAAATCGGCGGCGCGACGAGCGTGGGAGATGCGCGCGCCGGCGTGTAACGGCTAACGCGCCAACAAACAATTGAAATTTACGGGACGATGTCACGACTCACTCAACACAACGTTACAATGTAGAAAATTCGTGACAGGCGAGAAGATCCCTAGTGGAGCGTCCCTGACGGAACCCATATTGACGACCAGAAAGACGGTTGTGATAGGAAAGATGCTTTAAAATTTTTCCCTTAAGAATAGTCTCGAAAACTTTTAAGACACAGGATGTTAAAGTAATTGGGCGATAGTTAAAGGGTTGGGAATGGTCACCCTTCTTTGAGACTGGTTGAATGAGAGCAAACTTTCAGCAAGAAGGAAAGGTGCAAGTTGATAGACAAAGGCGAAAGAGTTTACCTGGGCAGGGTGAAAGCACAGAAGCACAGTTCTTGAGGCAAGGTGTAAGCACAGAAGGACAGTTCTTGAGGACAACAGAAAATAAATCAGCTGAAGAAATCTTAATGTCAGCCATGAGGAAGTAAAGGTGCAAAGAGAATTTTGAATCTGTTCTAAATAGACCAATTGCAGCTGAAGGGGATATTTTGCCAGCCGAGAGAGATGTGCAGATAGAAACAGGGGATATAACCTTGGAAGAGGTAGCAAAATCTATAAAGGAATTAAAGAATTTTGAGGCCCCAGGAGAGGATGGAATATTTCCTGAAATGCTTAATGTGGAAAATGATGAGTTGATGACTGCACTTTTGAAAACTTTTTAATGTTGCTTGGGATAATGATGGAATTCCAGAAGAATGCGAAAATGGTGTGAATATAAAAATACCCAAAATGGGAGATTTAATTGTGTGTGGAAATTGGAGGGGGATAACTCTGACACCTGTAGTTGCAAAAGGCTTTTCCAAAATTTTGTTGGACAGAATAGAGCCACTAATTGATGAAATTTTAAGAGAAGAACAAGCGGGATTTAGAAAGGGTCGAGGTTGTAATGATCAGATTTTCATTGTAAGGCATCTAATGCAACAAGCTAATGAGATGAAAATGCCACTTATTATGTGTTCTGTGGATTTTGAAAATGCGTTTGATAGTGTTTCATGTGGAGCTATGTCGAAAGTTATGAGATTCTATGGTATACCAGAAAAGTTTCTAAATATTATTGGAAGCCTGCATGAAGATAGTTTTTGTAAGATAATGGTGGGTGGTTCTTTGAGTGATCCATTCGAAGTTAGATCAGGAGTGATTCAAGGAGTTCTTTCGTCATTGTTGTTTATTATGGTTATGGATTCTGTTATGAGAAAGGTTGTAAGCAGAAGAGGTGCAGGAATTAACTGGAAAGATAATAAGAGGCTGATGAGTTTGGACTATGCTGATGATATTGTACTGAGATGAGGAAGTATTTACGAGATGCAGAGGGTGTTTGATTGTCTTGTGGAGGAAGGAGAAAAAGTGGGATTGGTAATAAGTTGTGGAAAGACTGAAATTATTAATATGAACGTGGAGAACCAAATCGATTGTGTAATTGGGAATAATGTGGTGAAGAATGTAGAAAATTTTAAATATCTGGGAACGATTGTATCATGTAATGGGTCATTAAAAAGTTAAATTAAGGAGAGGATTAGACAGGCTTGGCGAGCTGTTGGAATGATGAAATCTATTTGGAATAATAATAATATGCTTTCGGTACATACTAAAGTAAAAAATTACAAGTTCATGGTTAATCCAGTTTTAATTTATGGGCGTGAATCATGGTACAGTATAATTGCAACAGATGAGAAAGTATTAGGATTTGAGAATAAAATACTAAGAAGGATCCTTGGGGTAAAGTGGCAAGACAGAGTTACAAATGAAAGAGTAAGGGATATTACGGGAGAGGAACCAGTTGATGAATATGTGAGACTGTTTTGCTGGAAATGGCTGGGGCACATATATAGAAAAGAAAGTAGGTTAATACAGGATGTGCCAGTGTGGAGTGGTAGAGGAAGAAGAGGCAGAGGTATGCCGAGGGAAACCTGGTTGAGGACAATGAAAAGAGAAGCAGGAGAGGAGTGTTGGCGGGACCTGAAAGAGATGGCATGAGACAAATATTGGTGGAGAGGGTTCATCAAGGCCCTATGCATCCCGTGGGGTGCCACTGGAAATGACTGACTGATTGATGAGAAAGTCAGAGGGGGGAATTGATGAAGGAACAGCACCAGAAGCGTCTAAGGTAGAATTGGAGGAGAAAGCCTGAGTGAAGAGATCCCCTTTATCAGTAGAAAAAATAGCTGCAGAGCCATCAGAGTAGAAAAGAGGAGTGAAGGATGATGAGGTAAAGTTGTTAGTAAGGTTTCTGGTAAGGTGCCAGAAGGAGTGGGAAAAATTCGAGTTGGAGAGTTGAGAGCATTTATTACGGATAAAATTATTTTTATCAGAACGAAGAACAGACTTACCATGATTCCGGGCAGAAGCATAAAAATGATATGATTCAGGGGTGGGTTGGCTGCGGTACCTTTTATAGGCCCTCTCCTTATTGTGGACAGTATTAGAACAAGCATGATTAAACCAAGGCTTTCTTGCATTAGTCAATGGATATGAGAGAGGAATGTATGCTTCCAGGCCCGAGAGAATAACATCCATAATGCACGAGGCACATTCAGATGGCTCCCAGCCATGGAAGCAATAATCATTCCAGGGAAAATGAAAGTAGTACTGCCTGAGGGCCTCCCAATCAGCAGCTCCAAAGTGCCACAACCGACGTTTCTTTGGAAGGACCACAGGTTGGACTGGAATGATAGGACAGGTTGAGGTAATAAGGTTGTGATTGGAGGAG
>JAGKTI010006475.1:15639-27442 GCA_018397915.1 Birgus latro
GTAAAAACCAGCTGTTAATAAACGTCAGTAACACAGTCATGAATTTAGAATCTAGCCTAGCATACCCGGTACTGAATTCTATCTATCTATCTATTGCCAGACGCCTTAATCCCGCATGGGGTGGCCACAAACAAATCGCCTCCATGTCACTCTGTCCCCTGCCATTTCACTACCATGCTCCCAACTCACACCCCCCTCTCTCATATACCTCTCCACTCCATCCCTCCATCTCATCCTCGGCCTCCCCCTCCCTCTCGCCCCCTCCACCTCACTCACATACACTCTCCTCGTCAGTCTTTCACTCTCCATCCTCTCCACATGCCCAAAACCACCTTAACGTGTTTCTCCTAACACTTCCCATCACGTCCTCAACCACACCACAACGCTCCTTCACTTCCTCATTTGTTAGTCTGTCTCTCCATGTGACTCCACATGCTCCTCTCAAATAACTCAGTTCCACTGCTCTCACTCTTGACTTCTGTCCTTCCAACAGGGTCCAAGCTTCACTTCCATATGTCAGAGTTGGTATCACAATACTGTCATGTAACAACTTTTTCACTTCCATGCTCACCTCCCTGTTTCTTATCACTGCTTTCAACGAACCAGCAACCATCCTTCCCTGCCACAACCTTTCAAGCACTTCACCCTCCAGACTTCCATCCTTACTCATCACACTGCCCAAGTACAGTAAAACCTCGATATAACGGACTTCAGTAGACCGGAATTCGCTTTTATCGGACTCGAGGAGCTACTGGACTAAACTCCTATATATCGGAAAAAGTCCAATATAGCCAGAAAGCAGTCCGGACTGCCTGACAACTTCAGCTATGTTCACCACAATATGACAAGTAAAAGACATGTTTTTCAGTGCACAGTACAGTATTATTATACCATTTGATTAATGTAGTGAAAGTATAACACAGTACAATACTGCAATGGTGGTGAAAACCACTGATGCAATCCGGACTATTGTCTGATATATCGGAAAAAGTCCGGATTAGCAGGGGTAAGTCCGAATGTCGCTTTTATCGGAAAATCGCATATTTCGGACTGGCCTGAGCCCCAATTAGTCCGTCATAGTGAGGTCTTACTGTACTTAAATTCACTCACATTCTCCATATCCTTCCCATCCAATCTCACTGTACATTCACTGGCTTCACTTATCTCGAAGACCATCACTTTACTCTTCCCTACATTCACCTTTAGATTCCGTTTCTTACACACTCTCCCAAACTCATCTACCAAGCCTTGCAGCTCCCCTTCGTCTTCGTTCAACAACACAGTATCATCTGCAAACAACAGTACAGGGAGTTTCCAAACAATGCCCTCTCTCACTAGGGCCACTCCAACATCCACTGCCCGACCTTGTATCTCTTTTATAACCCCATCCATATACAGATTGAACAACCATGGAGACATGACACATCCTTGTTTCAATCCAGCCTTCAAATGGAAAGATTCACTCAGTTTGCCATCCACATGCACAGCAGCCTTAGCACCCTCATACGTACTCTTCACTGCCTTCAACATACTTCCCATCCACTCCATATATTCTTAATACCTTCCACAAACCTTGTCTATCCACCCTGTCATATGCTTTCTCCAGATCCATGAAGGCTGCATACAACTTCTTGCCCTTCTCTAGAAACTTTTCCACTAAGGATCTAAGAATGAATATCTGGTCTACACAACCTCTTCCCTTCCTAAAAACTCCTTGTTCTCCTCCAACTATTTCCTCTGTAATTTCCCTAACTCTGTCAATAAGTATCCTACCATATACTTTTCCTATTACACTGAGAACGCAAATGCCCCTATGATTACCACACACTGCTACCACACACTAAGAGGATAAAAAAATCATTTACATTAGTGTGCACTGCCCTCACCCACACACATAGTGTATATCCGGTACTCATGTATTTATATACTGAACATATACAGATATTACTGTTAGACAGACTGACATATAGATATGGACAAATATTAATATGGATAGAGAGATATTAATAGGGATAAGTTGGACAGACAGACGATCAGATAAGTTAAATAAAGAAAGTGCTAGACAGACAGACTGATACAGAGTTTTTCTCTCGGTCATCCTTGATCTCCCTCTCCCCCTCCACATCAGTTGCATACAGTCTCCTTGTTAGTCATTCTCCACTCTCTCCACATGGCCAAATGCAAAATCAAAATATGAAAAACAATATATACAATATACTGAAACTTCAATGTACCTCCTACATTCTGAACACTTAAAAATACCATAACCTTCAGATTATTTCCCCTTGGTTTATACAAATATTTTCAAATTGAGAAAAGAAAAACAAAATCTCAAGCTTATCTTGCTAACCTATTACAACGTACTAAAACAACGATACAGTAACAAGAGCAATATCAATATAATCCCCTGCTGTAATAATAATAGGCTAAAAATAATAATAACAGTAACAACAACAATAATATCATCATCACCGGCAAACAGTAATAACAACAATAATAATAATAATAACAATTATAATAATACAGTAAGACCTCAATATAACGGACTAATTGGGGCTCGGGCCAATCCGAAATATGCGATTTTCCAATAAAAGCGACATCTGGACTTACCCCTGCTAATCCGGACTTTTTCCGATATATCAGACATTAGTCCGGATTGTATCGGTAGTTTTCACCACCATTGCAGTATTGTACTGTGTTATACCGTCACTACATTAATCAAATGGTATAATAATACTGTACTGTGCACTGAAAAACATGTCTTTTACTTGTTTTATTGTGGTGAACATAGCTGAAGTTGTCAGGCAGTCCGGACTGCTTTCTGGTTATATCGGACTTTTTCCGATATATAGGAGTTTAGTCCGGTAGCTCCTCAAGTCCGATAAAAGCGAATTCCGGTCTACTGAAGTCCGTTATATCAAGGTTTTACTGTATATAATAAAAATAATATATTCCCCTAACAACAGGTAAGTTATTATTAATATTTAGCAATGGTTCATTATGTATACAACAGTTCAGCCAGTGAGTAAACAATTAAGAACTATTAATGGGTTATCAGGCAGCAGGTAATAATTAGGAGGTGGATTTGCACCTGGCAGGATGTAGGACACTATATGGCTGGTGTAGGGGAGGTCTAAGACAATACCTAGGTGATAAGGAGATGGTATATGACAAAGTTTGGCTGGTATTGACAGCAGCTTAGTAGCATTGAGGTGTGTGGCTAGAGTACACCTGGTATTGACAGAACTCGGCTGGTACACAAAGGACAGTATAGTGGAGTGTGGGTGTAGTATTAATAAAGTATGTGGCTGGTACACACAGAGTAGTGCAGTGAAGTGTGGGTGTAGTATTAATAAAGTATATGGCTGGTACACACAGGGTAGTGTAGTGGAGTGTGGGTGTAGTATTAATAAAGTATGTGCCTGGTACACACAGGATAGTGTAGTGGAGTGTAGGTGTAGTATTAATGAAGTATGTGGCTGGTACAAACAATATATGACTTACAGCCTAAGGTTTGTATACTGCATGGGTGATGTAGTGGAAAGTAGCTTGATTAAGAACTGGTATAGGCAGTGTTTGGCTGGCATAAGTTCTCTGGCTGGTATACACAGCACTGGGTTGGTATAATGGTTTTTAGACTGTACTGGCACTTAGTAGTATATGGGCTGGCAGAAACAGTAAGGTACTTGACTGATATAAGAACACAGACAGTACCTGAATGGTGTACGAGGCTGGCATAGACAGTTTATGACTGGTATATATAATATCTGAAAGGTATGTGGGCTGACATACATTTTACCTGACTTGCATGAGGCTAACATAAACATCACCCAAGAGATATAAGGCTGGTATCACCACTGCCTGACTGATATAGGCTGCGCTGGTGCAAGAAGTGCATAGCTGGTTTATACAACATCTGGCTGGTATAAAACAATGACTGGTGTGGACAGTACCTGTGTGGTGTAAGGATGTGTGGCGAGATCCACGGCGTCCTGTGCTAGTCTTTCCTTTAGAAGGCCTGACAGCTGCGTGTGGGGCAACCGCACCAGCTCGGCCCTGCCTGCCTCGTAGGCGTCAAGGTACCTGGCAGGGGTGGTGGAGGGAGGCAGGGGCAGCGGCAGGGGAGCAGGGGCCTCGCCAGGGGTGGAGGCGGTTGAGCCAGAACCACGGGAGGAGCGGGAGGAGCGGCCCCGTGACCCACTGGAGTTGCGGAGTGTGGTGTGCTCCCTGGCTGCCAACTGCGCCTCCTCCACTGTAAAATACACAGAGGCCGCCCCTTCCTCCCTCAAGAGCATCACGGCGTTGAGAAGGGCTGTCCGGTCACCTGGGTTTACCACACCGATGGCGTCCAGATCAGGGGCACCGATCTGTTTGCATATCTCCAGATCATCGTAGCCGTTGTCGATGAAGGAATCGGCGTACTGCTCCATTTGGAGGGACCTGAGCCACTCCTCTACTATAGTCTCCTCCATCTCCATCACTGACCCACACACCCACTATCACACTTCACTCATTTCATTAAGCGAGCCACGGAGGTGTTGGCATGCGCCTGACCCATGCACCACTTGACACTTGACTGTTTACACCGCGGGATGCTGCTCCTCGCCCAACGTTCCTCCAGCCACCAATAGATGGCTCTCAAAACAAACAAATGACTCGCGCCGTCCATGCCCATCAATTATAATCCCTATGATTGCCACTATATGTCATTCTCGACTACTTTTCTTACTTAACTTAAATTCCTATTTATTTTTATGCATGTGTTGTGTATAGTGAGACTGCAAACAAAATATATAACCAACAATAAACTTTCTCTGCCCATTCCTTTCCCACACACCTTTAAATTTCGATTAAATGTCGCTCTCCACTATTTATTATTTAAGTTTACTTTACTTGGCTTCAGCTGTATACTCATGTATGAGCAATGTATATTGATACTGCATATATAAAATTACATCAAGAAATTACTCGCAGTGTCACTATCCCCCATTCCCCCAACTTTAGATGTTGTGCCTTAATTTAGGTGACATGCCTTCTTGCATATCGTTTATATCTCCTTAATATTTAATTAGTTTATGTTGGTGATATACAAAATGCTATTAATGTGCCATATGGAAAATAAACCAGTAACGAGAATGCTATGAGGCCTTGGCTTGCTTCCCGTCTAATTGTCAAAACGGTGAGGAAATGGTCGTGAATAAAGGAACGGTCGGAATGATGATTTGATTATTTCCATCCAGTCGCATGATTAAAATTATTTACCTCTAAGAACATAAATAAGTTTTTATACATCCATATGACGAAATATACCGCACAAATTTCATCATCCTGTAGCCCCTAGACTCAGTCATTGCCACATCTTCCGTCACCGTAAATAAAACCGTATCACATAACCGTTAATTTACCTGTAATAGAAAATCAAAGGATACATCAAATCAGAGTAGCTCAAAGCAATACAGATAATGTGCTAACACACATGATGAGTAGTTTTGTATAATGAAGGGAATTATGTAAGCCATCACTTCGGTAATGTATAAAGCGAGCCGGTATCTGTAGGGGACAGGGAGCGCCAGGGCTAGCACGCTGCATTATTTTTAGTTCATATCCACAGTATTTATCCTCATAATTCAAGATGACGAATGAAAACAAGGAAAAGTAAGTGATCTGGTTCTGTTAACAGGTTCTGAGAGTAGGGGGTGCACTGTAATGGAGGTTGGGGAATGTACCGTAGAGGTTAAATTTCAAAGAGCATATGCCACTCTTCGTAAATGCACAATAACAAATACTGTAATCGCTTATTGGAGGCTGGCGTAATCCAAGATGCTATGGCTGTTAGTCATGCCTGTGGCATTCTGTGAAACCAATTAATCCTCAGCCCAAACCCCAGGAGCCTATCCTTCAGTACCTAATATGGACAGTCCAGAAGGGTACCCTTTCTGTTGGTTACTTTGGCGAAACTGCAGGAGAGTTCCCATGCATAAAATTTAGTTCTGTTATTTTTTTTTCAAACTATAATAATTATCATTGTGACCACTTTAAAAAGTGTGAAACTGTGCAATGTTGAAGCTAATAATAAAACCAGTTTTACATGCAAACCGTGGTAAGTGGCCACCTGCCATGTTGGACTTTTAGGTTGATTCAGCTCCCAAGCCAGTCCGTTATTAACCACTCGTTCCTGCTAATCAAACCAAATATGACCTGACCTCACCTAACACAAGTCTACCTCAGCCAATTCTAAACCTAAACTATCAAACCTCAGCGGTTTTGGGTCTGAATCAACCCATTGCCCTCTGAAGGACATCACCACTGATGTCAAAAAACCTGAATTCATACTCAGTTAACATATTATTGCAGAATTTGTGTCATGAATGAATTATACAATACAGTATTTAGTAACGCATTATATTTCTATAGACTGTGGGTATCGTAAACGAATTTACAGTTATAAAGCATAATCCCCGTCATAAAATTTTCTTTTGTTAATAGAAGCACTCCTGGTGTTTGTATGTTACATTTTGTGAGTGAGGATGTGATGGGTAGTGTTGTACAGAGTATATTCTTACAGACATCCTTCTGAAAGAGGCTCAGTGAGCCTGTGACTTCAGTTCTTGTACCACAACACTTCAAGTATGATGGCTTTGTGTGGTAGACATGATTTGTGCTTTGTAGTTATAGAACAGATCTTGAATTTTCTAATATTTATCCAAATTCCTTTCAAAAATTTCAACTGAATACAAGTCTATCACCCATTTAAGCAATCCATTCCAGTTATCTATTATCGTTATCTGCACGGGAAGGAATATTTCCGTATACTCAGTCTTGCCCTAGGTTTGAATATCTTCTTAGAGTTGCCCCGCATTGGATAAGAGGATCATGTAAGTTTTTTTTGTTTTTATACTAGAGCCTCTGTTGGGACCTACACTCTGTCATTTATTGGTGGGAAATGAGTTACTGTTGATGGTAAAACTGTTTTAGTTATTATGTGTGTGTTTATTTTTCCAATAGCACTGGTGATGGCATGAGTAAGAATGCCCTGAAGAAGGCTCAGAAGGCAGCTGAGAAGGCAGCCAAGAAAGCAGAACACAAGGCACAACTGAATGCTGGAGCAGTAAGTGTTGACATTATTATTTATTCTGTACAGGCTGTCCTCATTATAATGCCTGTTGGTGGAATAATGGTTAGACTGCTCCAGTCAGAATGACAGTTTTGCAGAGGCTACTTAGGAAGTTGACTGGTCACTTACTGGAATATCTGGAGCAAGTACTGGTAACCTAGCCAGGCCCTGATCAACAGAGGATGAAGAAACAGCTACCAGGTACATCTGTAAAGTACAGTAAAATGGGTATTACCAGTCTTTTGAATGAAACCAACATTCCTCGAAACCAGTTGCTAGAACTGTCTATTTTATCTGTCTATTGCCTGAATCCCGTAAGGAGTGGCCACAAACAAATCACCTCCATGTTGCCCTGTCCTTCACCATTTCACCACCCTGCTCCGAGCTCACACCCCCCTCTCTTATATACCTCTTCACTCCATTCCTCCATCTCATCCTTGGCCTCCCCTTCCCTCTCCTCCTGTCCACCTCACTCACATACATTCTCCTCGTCAGTCTCACATTCTCCATCCTCTCCACATGGCCAAACCACCTCACTATGTTTCTCCTAACACTTCCTGTCACACCCAATCCACACCACAGTGTTCCTTCACTTCCTATTTCTCAGTCTGTCTCTCCATGTGATTCCACATGCTCCTCTCAGATAACTAATTTCCACTGCTCTCACTCTTGACTTGTGTCCCTCCAGCAGGTTCGAAGCTTCACTTCCATACATTAGAGTTGGTATCACAATAATGTCATGCAGTAACTTTTTCACTTCCATGGTGACTTCCCTGTTTCTTATCACTGTTTTCAAGGAACCAACAACCTTTCTTCCTTGTTGTACCCTTTCAAGCGCATCATCCCCAGAACTTCTATCTTTACTCATCACACTACACAAGTATATATGTACTGTACTTAAACACACTCGCATTTTCCATTTCCTCCCCATCCAACCTCACTGTACATTCACTTACTTCGTTTTTCTAGAGGACCATAACTTTACTTTTCCCTACAATCACTTTTAGATTCCGTTTCTTACACTTTCTCCCAAACTAATCCACCAAGCCAAGTTCCCCTTCGTCTTCACTGCAAACAACAGTACAGGGAGTTTCCAGGCACTGCCCTCTCTCATTAGGACCATTCCAACATCCACTGCCCTACCTTGTATCTCTTTTATAACCCCATCCATGTACAGATTAAACAGCCATGGAGACATGACACATCACTGTTTCAAACCAACCTTCAGACAGAAAAATTCACTCGGTTAACTATCCACATGCACTGCAGCCTTAGTACCCTCATACATACTCTTCACAGCATTCAGCAACTCCCCATTTACTTCATATATTCTTAATACTTTCCACAGTCCTTGTCTATCCATCCCGTCATATGCTTTCTCCAAATCCATGAAGGCTGCATACAACTTCTTTCCCTTTTCTAGAAACTTTTCCACTAAAGACTAAAGAATGAGTATCTGATCTACACAACCTCTTCCCTTCCAAAAACCTCCCTGTTCTTCAACTAATTCCTCAGTTATTTCCCAAACTCCGTCAATAAGTATCCTACCATATACTTTTCCTTCTGCACTGAGAAGACAAATACCCGTTATGATTACTGACCACTTCTTTTTCCCCTTTTCCTTTGTACAGAGGAATACTGTAATTATACCTGGGACTCTACCTTCCTCCCAGGCCAATCTGCACATTTTCCACATCCATTCTACCACCGTCTCACCCTGTGCTTCAGTACTTCACCACACACTCCATCAATTCCTGAGGCATTCCCCTTTTTGACATTCTTCATCACTTCCACAACTTCCATCCTACTGATTTATTGCTCTCTTCTCATATCCCTCCGTCTCCCAGCCACTTATACATGCATTACTTTCTTTCATTATGTTTAAAGTGTAATCTCCATCTGCTCACTTCTTCTTCCTTCTCCACTAGTAACCTACCATTTTTATTATTCACTCCCCAACCAACTTCTTTGACACCCTGTCCTAACTCTCTTTACCTCTTTCCAGAACATTTTTGTACATTTCATCCACTTTACACTCAGATTCCTTCCAAATCCTCATCCACTCTCTTCTTACTCTCCCTTACTAATCTTTTCACCTCTCTCTTTCCCTCTACATATAACTCTTCCGTCTCTCAACCTCTTCCACACCTGTTTCTCATCCACTCACTATATGCTTTCTTCTTTTGTGCCACAGCCTGTCTCACCTCTTCATCCCACCGAGCTGTTCCTTGTACCCTTTTTCATCTTCTCTTCACCCCATACACCACCGCACATGCTGCACAGATTTCTTCTGTGAATGTCTTGAACACACCTTCCACATCCCCTATCAGCTCAAATCCATATTTACCCAATCACTCCTCCACTTTTCTCATATATTCTGCCTTTTTTGCATCATCTTGTAGCCTTTCCGTCCTCCTTGTATGAATTGCTTCCTCGTGTCCTTCCCTTTTTCTCTTCCTTCATTTTGTTTGGACCTTGATTCTCACCACCACCAAGTGGTGGTCAGAAAGTCCACTACTCCAACCTCTATATGCTCTTGCATCCATTACACACCTTCTTTCTTGCTAGAGCTGGAGAGAAAAAAAAAAAAAACTTTTTTCCCTTTATATAAAAATCATTCTCTCCAACAAGGAGAGTATGTTTTCATCCTTGTATGTTTGTTTGTGTGTTAGCAAGATTACTCAGAATTAAAAGCTTTGGACCAGATTTGGTGGTTAGATACCCCGTATCCCAGGGAACAATGGATTAACTTTTGGGACCGATCCAGATCATATTACAGATTCTGAATCCAGAAAAAGTATTAAAAAAATGTGAAACCCTAACAAATGTTGAGAAAACCTAACCCATTATGAAGAGTGGTTTGGAAATTACGTTGCCCTTGTTGGAGAAATGTACTCCACTGAGTTCCCCTCTAGTTATTGATGTTTTGGCATTCATATCGGGTAATGTTATGCAGTGTTCGGTATTAAATTACCCCACAGTTCTTCAGTAGTTTGTGTTACCTTATATATTTTTGCAAGTGCTGGAGAGGGATGCCTTCACGTGGTGGCACTGACATAAACGGCTCAGTTTGATGTCCCTCAACTCCCTCTCTGTCTCTTGAAAGGAGGATGATGGACAGCAGGAGGGGAGCTTAGGCCTACAGACCACCATGTTTGCATCCCAATGAGCCTGGGGCTACAACAACAACAACAGAATTTTCCTTTCCATATGACAAGGTTGCAGGTGGGAATGAGGGTAAAGAGGATGACTGTGCTGAGGGACTGTACGGTAACTTAGCCATGAACCGCAGTGAGAAGCGTCAGCCAGTCACCCACACTGAAATTAGGGACCTTGGCCACAACACTGCCAACCAGACAGTCAGTGTGCGGGCACGTCTTCACACCAGCCGAGGGAAGGGTAAGGGACAGTTACTTCCACCATTTCAGTGACATACCTTGTACTATATCTTTATTATCAGTGAATAGGCAGACTGCCAGAGATCGAGCAGTGCGGAGGGCACCCATTAGGTGACCAAAGCCGATGCATGCTAGTATGTTGGAGCCGTTATAAATGATAAGGAACGAGAAAATCACAAGCGGTTGTACACATCCTAGGATAAACTTTTCAAACTGGAGAGGTAAGAAATAGCCTACATAAATCCCTTCTCTAACCCCTTAAGCCCAGTGACACATTAGGATACATTTTTCACACAGGAGAAGCCACATATATTCTCATTTACCCATTCAGTATAGGTGATCTTTCCTAAGTTGAACAAAATCTTCTGGAAGTTGCGAGAAAAAATTCTAAAAAGCAAGTAACCATATTCTTATTAAAACTGAGACTACTGAACTGTGGATAAATGGCAATTTTTGATGATAATTTCCGAAATGTGATAATGATTGGACATGTCTGACCTCTCAGTATTGTTGCTGACTGCACTCTGTAATGTCGGATGCAGACTTATCACATTTACAGTTACAGGTGTTTTCTAAATGTCCGACAGTAAATATTAAGGGCTTGTCAGCACCTCCACACTCATTTGATAATGACATGGCAATAACATATTTATTTTGTCTGCAGGCAAGCAAGCATTCTTCGTGCTGCGCAGTCAAGCCCACACGGTGCAGTGTGTGGTGGCGGTGGGAGAGAAAGTGTCCAAACAGATGGTCAAATTCATCTGTAACATCACCAAGGAGAGCATTGTTGATGTGGAGGGCAAGGTGAGACATCTTAGTTATATAAGGAGAGTACAGTATTACCTCAGTGCTGGATGATGATGATGATGATGATGATGGTGGTGATTTGCTCTGTTTCTAGGTGGTGGCCACAGACCAGAAGGTAGAGTCATGCAGTGTCCAGGATGTTGAGATTCATGCCACGAAAGTCTACACAGTCTCAGCTGCCCTCCCTAGGCTTCCCCTACAGGTGAGATATAATGTACTGTATAAAATAGTTTATTCAGCACGTCAGCAATGGACCCTTGGCACCGTAATTTCCATAAAAGACAAATAAGGATGGAGATGACACCCGCCAGCATTTTCTTTCGATATACAGTAGAACCCCGGATTTTGTACACAATTCGTTCCTGGAGGCTGTACGATTTGCAAATTGTTCAAAAATCGAATAATTTTTTTCGATAAGAAACAATGTATTTTGCATTTATCCGTTCCTTAGTATGGATGAAACGGTAGATTTCGCCATACCATA
>JAGKTI010006475.1:27862-40589 GCA_018397915.1 Birgus latro
TACAAAAACCAAATTGTACGAGTAGAGGCGTACAAATTCCGGTCCTTCTCTGCTGTTAGGGATCATTCACTGAGCAGTGCTCACCCTTTCACATTGAATGATTTTCAGATTACTGTACTGGTAGGTTTGGGACTCACAAGGATGCATTATTGAGAGAAAAACTGTTAATTAAAAAGCTTGACCCGGAATTAAATCTTGTAAACAATATTTAGTGGTTTGATCGGGTTTCTGATCTGCTTCAGTGTTCATTACTCTTTGCTCCGGTGCCGATGTCTGACCTGTCCTTTGATGTCGTTGTACCAGTTCCTTACGAGCTGTCTTCAGTATAGGACTCTAGTTTAGTCATCTTAGTGTCTTGGGGGTTTTACTACCAAATGGTGAGTTTTTTTTCTTGTGCACTGTTTTTGTGTATTAATTTTATATATGTGCATTTTTGCTGTAGTTTTCTTTTCTTTTCTTCATACTATAGGAAGACTATAGGTTTGGTAAGTTTGGTTTATGTTAATCTATAAGTTTTGTTCATGTTCTTCATTTTAATGATGTGTGAGATATGTGGAGAGAATGGAGAATGAAAGACTGACCAAGAGGGTGTATGTAGGTGAGGTGGAGGGATGGAGTTAGAGGTATATGAGGGAGGGGGGAGTGAGCTGGGGGGAGGGTAGGCAAATGGTGGGTGACAGAGCGACTTGGAGGTGTTTTGTCTGCGGCCACCCTTTGCGGGATTAGGGCATCGGGCTATAGATAGATAGATAGTGAGACATATATAAAAAATGGTGAACTTTAGATCCATAACTGTTGTAGTATAACGAGTATTGCTTATTGGTAGGTTCCCACATATGTACCCTGATGATGGCTACATGAAGTGTCCGAAAATTCGGAAAAATAAATCGAAAGAAATGCTGGCGGGTGTCATCTCCATCCTTATTTGTCTTTTATAGTTTATTCATTAATGCTGGAAAGGACTTAGGGTGGCCTGCTGTGGCCTAAATACTGTATCTGAATTATAGTAATGGAGAGAGGGATGGAGTTGGTAATGAATGGTGATGGATGGAATATCTCAAATTTATATAGTAGTATGCTGATAATGCAGTACTACTTGCAAGTACAGGACAAGTACTTGGTAGACTAGTGCAGAGTTTTGCTGATGTCTGTGAGCACTGTGCCTTGAGAGTATATGTAGAAAAGAGTAATGTGATGGTTATTGAGAGAGAAGGTGACTCCCAGTGTGATGTTACAGTGAATGGAGAGAGACTGGAATTGGTGAGAGAGTTCAAATCCCTGGGTACAGTGATACAAGAGAGAGGAAAATGTGCAAAAGAAGTGGAAAGTAGAGTGACACACGGAAGGAAGGTAGCTGGTGCTATGAAGGCCTTGATGAGAAACAGAGGCTTGAGTGTTGCAGCTGCATGAGGCTTATGTGAAGGAGTGTTAGTGCCAACTTTAACATATGGATGTGAAATAATGGTGTCACATGAAAATGAAAAGTCAAGAGTGAGAGCAGTAGAGATGGGACTGCTGAGAAATGTATATGGAGTACAGAGAGTGGATAAGATACGAAATAATGTGATTTATGAAAGATGTGGAGTGAGGAAGTGTGTACACCAGAATCAAAGAGAGTGTAGTGAGATGGTATGGTCATGTGGAGAGAATGGATAACAGTAGAGTGGTGAAAAAGGTACTGTATATCTGAATGAATTTGAAGGAGGGAGGAGGCGAGGTAGGCCAAGGAGGAGGTGGATGAGTGTGTGAGGAAGAGAGGTTTGGAAGATGGTGAGGCTAGGGGACTGACAAGAGATCAAGCTGGCTGGATAAATATTGTGAGGAGAAGTGCATGATCAGGGTTTTAGCACCCCTTTTTAAACTGACAGCATCCGGATTGACTCTTTTGGATACATTTATGTGAAGCTACAGAACATGGTGAATGTTATTGGTGTATCAGATTACACCAGGATTCTGGGAGCTTGAATGGTGAGTGAATGGAAGCGTGGTCCATTGGATTGGACAGATTTGGGCTGTCTGGTCGTTGCTACTCCTCACCCTGCCCTAGGGTGGGAAAGAGTCCGGCTGATGATGATGGTGATAGGTCTTTCTCTGCCTGGTGGTCTAGTGATCATAACACCACAGTCAGATTGACAACTAA
This sequence comes from Birgus latro, assembly GCA_018397915.1. Lineage (NCBI taxonomy): Eukaryota > Metazoa > Arthropoda > Malacostraca > Decapoda > Coenobitidae > Birgus > Birgus latro. Next base: position 30,003 of record JAGKTI010006475.1, read on the forward strand.
GCAGAGGTTTGATCCCAGTTTTACCATACGTATGATAGAAAAAGAAGACAGTTGTAAATAAGGTTTGGATGTTACTGTTTTACCCTACTTAGGATAGAAAAAGAAGACACTTGTATATGCTACAAATGAAGTACAGGAACCCACTACTAGGCAACTGTCAACCACATCATTAAGGGCAGACTACTAACCACTGCCTGTGACAGCACTGCATGATTAATGAAAGGCTAGTCACTTATGGAAGTTTATTGTAACCTGTGTAATGTATATAATCTCTTAATCTCAGGAATATTATTTATCTGCCAAACCATCAAAATGTTCTTAGAAAGCTAAAACAACTTTGAGTTCCTTTTCCTTCATGCATACTGTGCTAACTAGGCCAGTGTTGTCATATACCCACAATAATAAAATAGTAATAAAATGATGCAGATAGCTGTGAGCCACAGTGATTCCATTTCTATCAAATAGCACATCTAAAATGTTTTATTATCAGCACATAGGGGTTGTATTACATGAAACAATTTTGAGACGTTAAGGCTTAAACATTAAGTCACTTACCGTTGCTATTGTGTACAGCATAGCTGTTGTCTGTAACAAAATTTTATTATGCATATAACTACTGGTAATTGCCTGTTTATGATTATGATACTTTCTTTTCTCTTTAATAGATTGAAGATGCCATGAGGGGAGAGAGTGATGACCCTGAAGGACTGCACATTAAGGTGAACCAGGACACCCGACTTGACAACCGTATCCTGGACCTTCGCACACCCGCCAACCAGGCAATCTTCAGGCTGGAGGCAGGCGTTTGCCACTTGTTTCGAGAGTCACTCAGGGCACGTGGGTTTACGGAGATTATGTGTCCCAAATTGATCTCTGCTGCATCTGAAGGTGGTGCTAATGTTTTTGGCATGAAGTACTTTGAAAAGGAAGCATTTCTGGCCCAGAGTCCTCAGCTGTATAAGCAAATGGCCATTGCAGCAGACTTTGGAAAGGTGTTCTCAATAGGACCAGTATTTCGTGCTGAGAATTCAAACACACACCGCCACCTTACAGAGTTTGTAGGGCTTGATTTAGAGATGGCATTCACACATCACTACCATGAGGCCATGATGATCATAGGAGACATGTTTACTGATATCTTTCGTGGACTGCGGGACCGCTATGCTTCTGAAGTGGCCACAGTTGGTATACAGTACCCAGCTGAGCCCTTCAAATTCCTGGACCCACCTCTGGTGCTGGAGTACAGGGAGGGTGTGGCAATGCTGAAGGAGGCTGGAGTGGAGATGGATGAGACAGAAGATCTTAGTACACCCAATGAGAAACTGCTGGGCCAGCTGGTGCAGGCCAAATATGACACAGATTTCTATATCCTTGACAAATATCCATTGGCTGTGCGTCCTTTCTACACCATGCCAGACCCCCATGATCCAACATGGAGCAACTCCTATGATATGTTTATGCGTGGGGAAGAGATTCTTTCTGGAGCACAGAGGGTTCATGATGCGGATTTCCTCTCAGAACGCGCCCAAGCGCATGGAATTCCTCTGGACACGATTCAGTCATATATTGATTCTTTCAAGTATGGCTGCCCACCCCATGCTGGAGGTGGAATTGGCTTGGAACGAGTCACCATGCTTTATCTTGGACTTGACAACATCCGTAAGACCTCTATGTTCCCCAGAGACCCAAAGAGACTCACGCCATAAAGAGATAAGCGCCCTGTTGACCCTTCACTTCATCCTTAGTTCCCCAGATTTGGTATTCATTATAAACTTTTAATAATTTCAGTTAATCATAATTTAAAATCTTTCCATCATCCTGTACTTGTCGTGTTGCCAAGCTGTTGTTTCTTTTAATCTGCTTTTAGTATTTATATATTTTTTTTTTTTTTTTTTTTTTTTTTTTTTATTCTCAGGGGAAGGTACTCCAAAGCATAAAAATATGCAGTGTTTGAAATGTANTTAAAATCTTTCCATCATCCTGTACTTGTCGTGTTGCCAAGCTGTTGTTTCTTTTAATCTGCTTTTAGTATTTATATATTTTTTTTTTTTTTTTTTTTTTTTTTTAAGCTTATACTCAGAGGAAGGTACTCCAAAGCATAAAAGTATGCAGTGTTTGAAATGTACAGTATTTTTAACCCATACACATACCAATTACGGGCTGGGCCATCATTCGATGTCAACCTCTGACGTCAGTATGACGACTTTGCCCATCATCCGATGTAATCTCTAAAGAAATATTTAGGGAATCATCATTTTTGTTGGATGACGGGCAAAAGTGGGCAGAGCTAAGCCTACCACAGCTGGTGTGTGCGTGCTCACTTGTTTTGCTCTGCTCAGTGTTGTGTGAGGTTCTTCACAGGTAGAACGCACACCTCTTGACATCCTGCCAAACACTTATGCTCCTTTTTCTCTTGTATATATATATGGCATTATTATTGAAGAAAATACAACAAATAATGCATTATTGGAAGGGAAATTTATTCTGCTATGTACTGAAGCAAAAAATATTATTATTTCTTGAATAATTTTTTTGGGAGCAAATAGTGTATTTTTTTAAAGGAAAGTGTAAAACTTTAGTATGTCTACCAACTTTTACTCACTTTGTTTGCATTTTATTTTGTATATATCGTCTTTTTGAACAATGTACAACAGAGCAAACTCTTCATCTTCAAAATGAGACCAAAGTGGCCTTCTATGATGAACACTTTCCGATAAACGTTAGAAGTAAAATCTCTCTATGCAACTGTTCTGAAAGCTCTTGAGCGAGAGATACGCACCACAGCCAGAATTTATGCACACCCCATTACGTGAGCAAAGAAAAGCATGGAAATTTGCCATTCCAACCTCCTATTCACAGGAGGATGGCGTTATTAACATGCCTCAACTGCGTGACAGAATATCACCCTCATTTTATTGTCCAGTACAAGAACAGTCTTGCATTCGAGGTCCTTTTCTCTGTTCTCTTAAACTGGGTGAAATTTTCTATCATTTTATCTTCAATGCTAAACTGTATCAAGGGCTTAATACTAGAGTATGATGTTAGTCATGAGGAAGAGCTGTGGTGAGCATGTAGAGCCATAATATTATTCTCCTTTGCCTTTGAGCCAAAGGAAATAGCTGCAAAATGACAAAAACCTCAACTGGGTTTAAGTGAACCAACAATAGTACAGGTACGATATAAGCCTGATCTTACAGCATGGTACATTACTTAGACACAGCATAAATATTAAGAATGGCTCTTAAGTGGTGATATTTTCTTAATGAACTGTACTTTCACAACTGTGATTGACAAATGATAGACAAAGATTTGTTTGCATATAGTGTTTCAGAATAGCATATATAATTTACTGTCCTGGTACCATAGATGTATGGAGTGGTGTCAAGGCTTCTGGGTTGATGAAACGTTTTTCTTTTTAACATGCTGTGGGTGTTTGTGGTCAGTTTTTGTATGGCATTGAAAGTTATATCATTACCAGTGCATTGCAGAAAATATGTTTTGCAAGTTACTGGTTTTGTTGTTGTTCTGTTTATAATTTTTTCAGGTTTTTATATGCTGATCGTGGAAGAAAACTTTAACCATTAAATAATGTACATAGTGTTTGAAGAATAACTTTACTTATAACATTTATTTCTTGATTATCCTGAGAACAGTAATGATAAAGAAGCTTGTTATTAATACTGAAGGACTATGTACTATATTCCAAATGAGGGTAGAATCACGAAACTGATGTGAAAAGTTTATTAGCCACAGCCACTAGACAATGATGGAATGAGTAATAAATAAACAGAAAATATCGAGGCCTTGGAGCAAAGAACAACTGGAAAGAGAAATGATAATAATTGAAAAAGTTATGAAGTGTTAGTAGGCTGTGCTAGGGTCAAAAATCAGTGGGATGAGGTTTGGCAAGAATGGCATAGGTCATATTATGAGATGAAAACAAATTGGAAAAGCTTACCCATAACCTCTAAAGCCCTGGGACATTTATCCAAAACTGGAGAATTTCATCTGATGTTAACCTGAATAAAACAGAAAATTTATCTGAGTTGGACTGGTTAAGATGTCAATGATTGACAGGTGGTGGTTACCATTTAAAGTATGGCAGAGAACTAGAAGGGAAGAAGACAGAAGAGAATATAAAGAAAAGACAGGCAAAGAGAGAAGAGGCCAGAGCAAAAAGGGTGGCATGGGAAAGTTGGAGTAGAGATCTGGAGAGTGCACAAGGACGGACAAAAATGTTTAAAATTGCAAGACAGATGAGGAAGGAGAGGAAAGACGTGGTGGGAGCTAAATTTGTAAAGGATGAAAATGGGGAAATAAAAACTGATGAGGCAGAAATACTGGAAAGGTGGAAGAGGTACTTTGGGGAACTGTTAAATGAAGAAAATATGAGATAGAAGAGATGGGAAAAGTTGAAGGGCCAGTTGCAATAATAACAGAAGCTGAAGTGGAGACAGTCTTAAAGGAAATGAAGTCCGGGAAAGCTCCAGGCCCAACACGTATAACAGCTGATCTGATAAAAAAAGGCTGGAAGTACTGGTGTAAAAGAATTGACAAGGATTTTTAATAACATCTTAGTAGGAGGACAGCCACCTGAGGACTAGATTAAAGGGATTAAAGAATCCCCAGAGCTAGACCTTACAATGAGATCATATAGCCCCGCTAGGTAACAGGAGATCGCTACCCCTCCCGGCATGGCAGTCACTGGCGCGGCTCGAACTCGCGACCCCCTGGTCCCGAGTTCGACGCTCTACCTCTGAGCCACCGTGCCCCCTACCTGAGGACTGGAGAGATAGCTGGACAACGCCAATTTATAAAGGCAAAGGAGATGCTCTTCTGTGTGGAAAGTACCGAGAAGTCAGACTGTTGGAGCATGGAATGAAGATATTCGAAAAGGTGCTGGAAGGAAGGCTGAAGCCGTTAGTGCAGATAGATAACCGACAGTTTGGATATTGCGCAGGTAAATCCAAAATAGATGCAATATTCATCAAGAGACAGTTGCATGAAAAATTTCAACAGAGGAGGAAATGCTTGTACCATGTGTTTGTAGACTTGGAAAAAGCTTTAGATAGAGTACCAAGGAGAGTTATAGAGTGGGCCTTGAGAAGTCAGAATGTGCCTGAGAGACTCATTGCAACTGTCATGTCTCTCTATATTGATACAAGATCAAAAGTCAAGACCATAGCAAGAACCGGAAATTTTGGAATAGGAGTTGGGGTACATCAAGGGTCAGCACTCAGTCCATTGCTGTTTAACATAGTAATGGAGGAGGGAACACAGGAATGTAGGGTGGAAGGCCCATGGGAATTGCTGTATACTGATGACCTAGTGCTAACAGTGGAGACTAAGGAAGAAGTGGTGGAAATGCTTAATAGATGGAAAAATGGAATGGAGAAGAGGGGAATGAAAATAAATATGGATAAGACAAAGGTAATGGTGACAGGCAAGAAACCAGTAGAAAGAATTCAGTCAGGAAAATGGCCATGTGGATGCTGTGGCAGAGGAGTAGGAGTGAACTCAGTGTTGTGCATGGAGTGTAATAAGTGGTGCCACAGAAGGTGTCCAGGTCTGCAGAATTTGAGAGGAGTGCAAAATTTCCGCTGCCCAGCCTGCATAAGAAGAGAGGCGGAGGGAGATGAAGCAGAGGATGCACTAGAGGTGAATGGAGACACACTACAGGAAGTGCAGCAGTTCTATCTAGGAGATATATTGGACTGCAAAGCAGGGGGTGGAGAGATCAGTCAGAACAAGAGTGGCAGCAGCATGGTTAAAGTGGAAGGAAATTGCTAGCCAACAAACACATACCACTGAGAGACAGAAGTAAAATATATGAGGCCTGCATTAGACCAGTATTGATATATGGTGTTGAAACATGGGCTTTGACAGATAGACTGACGAACGTTCTGAGGAGTACTGATCGTAGAATGTTAAGATACATGGCGGGAGTGAGATGGGAGGACAGAGTCTTGAGTGAGGAGATAGCCAGAAGATGTGGGGTGAAGGATCTCGATATCATTTTGAGGCAGAAGCGGCGTAGATGGTTTGGTCACGTGAGGAGAAGTGAGGAAGGGAGCTGTGTAAGAATAGCAGAGGAACTGGAAGTTGTGGGACGTCGACTGCCAGGAAGACCTAAGAAGACCTGGAAAAGTGTTGAGATATGGAAAGACTGGGTATTGGAGAAGATTTAATCCAGGATAGGAAGCAGTGGAGAAAAGCCATCGCATGTCCAAGCCGTTTGAATATGGGAACAGAAGGACGAAAAACGAAGATGATGATGGTTACCCATGACAGACCTTAGAAGGCTTATTAAACCTTCAGTATGATGATTTACTACACTGGCTGCTGCACTTGGCATTGAGATCCTTGGACTGAAGGGATTAATACTGTACTGGTCTAGCAAGGAATATACAGTATATGGTGAGTTGGCACAGGCCCTGCAAATTTAAAGTGCACTAGGGGAAAGTTTGCATTGTTTAGGCAGTATTCTTGGTATCATCTTTTACATTGTCTTGTATATTATTTAATATAATACAGGTACTGACATGTTTGCATCAGTAAACAAAAAAGATACTGAAGCATAAAATGTAGAATAAATAGCTCAGGAAGAGGTGTGACAAAACCACTCAAAGCAAGGTGTTATGAAATCTCCATTGTCAATTGTATTATGAACTTGGAGCGTAAGAAGACTGAGATCAGTTTTACAAGGGTGAAAGATGTGGTACAGTTTAGAAGGCATTGACAGAAAGCTGATATGCTTGGCATGGGTGCTGGAGCTCAAACTGCCGGAACTCGAGTGAACACTTGTTCCTTTCCTCCAGGTATCCCACCTCGTGGTACAATCGGGCCTGTAGTAATAAATAATATTAACAATAATAATAATATACACACAAATATATTCAGTTTAGTACAGTGCCTGTGAAATACTTTACATGCACCTGTACACATATGACAAGGAAATGGGTTGTTACCATCCATCCATCCTCCAATCCTACATTGCCCCATGAGGAGTGTAGGAGCCTGGGGTTAGGCAAGTTGGTCCTGACATTTAAGATGAGAGTCATGCACAAATTAACAAACTCAGACGAAGTAAATTACAATAATCAAACTGTGCTAACCTTCAAGTAGATTGTCTCACGAACCCTATGGAATGCTCGCACCTTCACAAACAACTGCTTCACAAGATCCAAGCCCACTGCTACCTCCAGTATCTTCCCAGCTCGTTCCTTACCTTTAGTCTGGCTCACCTACAAGGTATGGTAACAAGTAAACCATAAATACACATGCAGAACTTGCAGTAGCAAGTTATATATATTTTAGTAGCTACACCAGCAGATGGAAACAGATGCCAAAAACCAGAAAAGGAAAAAGGCCAATGAGGTAATAACCCAGTTTCCCATGATCTGGGGTGTGCAAGATGATATCATCATTTTTTTACTTTGTTTTCCATACCTGAAGCATGGGTCAATATCAGACTAATTAGGGGAACACCCAGCCTGATTTACAAGAGCTTTCACTAAACTGGGAGTTATATACTGAATTTCTTTAGACAGGATATCATACAATATTTCTTATCGTTTCGTTTCGTTTTTGAAGGCTGCAACATGCTTGCATGCGTCGGCCTTTTTTTTTTTTTTTTGGATTGGAGCGTGTAGCATTTTATGACCGGATGCCCTTCCTGATGTCTACCAATGACCCTTGGGTGGATTCGATCCTCCGACCCTACGGCCAGAGCGGAGCGCTCTAACCCATTGAGCCACGGCTCTGCAAACCAGAGCAATATGTCTGGGGATAATACAGTATATATAAATGACAAATTTCTTTTAGCAGTGGATGTCCTGGATACTGAGCTGTAAAATATTTGATGAATGGCACTGGAGAGGGATGCCTTCTGGTGGTCACTGATATAACTGAGGGATCCACCAAGCTTGTTTATACAAACATCCCTCCATTCCCCCCCATTCCCTAATAGGAGCAAGATGGCTTACAGTAAGTTTGGCGAGGAGAAGCCGTGCACGCGCCTGATCGTACACTGAGCCACCCGCCAACACCCCACCCAGCCCTGCCCTCATACTGCCATCAGCCTCACGCAACAGGCCCAGCTGTAACTGTGGGTGTAAACATAGATATAAACTGGAGTGGCATGAAGAAGCAGGCAACAAGAAAGGACTACACAATGTCAAATTTATTAATGCATTTTTAAAAACTTGTTATAAGCACAGACACACATGAAGGACACATTATATCTTGTTTCTTCTATCTTGACAGAGATTCCTAACCCCTTTCATATAAGCTGGTGGCCAAACATTACGAGATAGAAGGGTTAATTTATGTCACTCACAATGCAACTCATAAACTCACCTGAACATATGCAAGGAAACTCACCTGAACATTGGCAAGATGCAGGTGTGTGATGGCAGTGAGGTATGCCAAGTGGTGCCTGGTGGCCACTGTAAGTGCCTCCACCAGTATGGGTATGGCCACAGCCCATCCGCCAGCTGCCACTGCCACACAGCTCTCACCCAGCAGTACCCGCACCTGTGCTTCCCCTGCTGCCTCACTCCTCAGGTCACCCAGCAATCGCCATGCACCAACAAGGTCACCAGTCGCCACCAGGAGGTCACTACATCTGTAACAGATCATTCAATAAAAATCACTCAAGTAACAGCTTGAGTTATGCAGTATGAAATCATCTTCAAGTGGTTCTACACTGAGTGACAAAGCATATGTGTTCTTGTAGTCTTGTAAACCATTTACTACAATGAGTGGTAACCATATAACTAAATGATGCCTAGTGGTTTAGTGGGTTAAAGTACTACATCTGGATAAGGTCCATAAAGGCATCCACAGGATGGATGTGATCTATCTGCTTACAGAATGCCACTCAGGTGCAAGTGACCAGTCACCCTTGTCTTAATCTCTGCTGGGCTGATTATTTGTAAGGTAGTTTACCTCCCCTGAGTCACTCGTTTCGTTTCGTTTCGTTTTTGAAGGCTCCAACATGCTTGCATGTGTCGGCCTTGGTCACCTAATGGCGGCTCTCCACACTGCTCGATCTCTGGCAGTCTCCCTATTCAGTCCCTTAACCCTTAAGTCACATTTAATGACCTCGTCCCATGTCTTTCTCGGTCTACCCCTCCCAACCCCTCCCCCAATATTAACACTTCTCACCCTCTGTACCCAATTATCATCCCCCATCCTCTCCACATGTCCAAACCACCTCAGCCTACCTCTCCTCATCACAACACCAATACACTCCAGTCCCATCCTACCTCTCAACTCTTCTATCGTAAACCCAGCCCCCCCAGGCCTTGCATGCAGGGACGCACTGCACATCCACCTAATCATTGTCATTTCTGTACGTTTAAACCTGCGAATATCTTCTTCCTTTACTGCCCAGGTCTCACTACCATACAGCATCACACTCCTAACACATGCTGCATACAAAGACCCCTTAGCACGTAAGGAGAGTCCTCTCAATGTCAGGAGAGGCAACAGCTCCCTGAACTTCTTCCAACCACTTCTCACTCTAGCAACCGAGCTAACTCCAGCCCCACCTCCGGCACATAACATGTCTCCCAAATAACAAAACTCCTCCACACACTCAAGAGACTCACCTGCAAGTTCAACCCTCTCACGCCTAACAATCTCTGCCTGCTCTCCCCGACACACCGCACACATGAAATCAGCATTATCTCGCAGTCTACCTCTAATACCACTACATCTCTTGTGCACCCACTTATCACAAACACTGCACAAGATGGAATTACTTCCCACACCCATGTGGCAAACTGCACATGGCCACTCTCCCTCTCCTCTGATTGTACCGCCACCAACCCTAGATATCATCACTTTTGTTTTATCTGCATTTACCCTTAAGCCCTTGTGCCCCATACCATCTCTCCACTTCGTAAATCTTTCCTCAGCCTCCCCTTCATTCTCAGCAATCAACACCAAATCATCAGCATACAACATCTCCCATGGGAGTCCCTCTCTGAAGTCACGTGAGAGGGCTTCAAGCACCATGATAAACAACAAGGGACTCAAAACTGATCCCTGATGCACACCAACATTAACGGGAAACTCATCACTCAAAGCTCCATTCACCCTTACCTGAGTGTGAGCACCCACATACATGGCCATAACCACCTTAACCAGCCACTCTTCCAACCCTAGCTTTCTCATTGCCCACTTCACCACCTCTCTAGGGACTCTGTCAAAGGCCTTTTCCAAATCAACAAAAACAAAATACAATTCCCTTTTCTTGCCAATATATTTTTCCTGAAGCTGTCGAACAATGAATATGGCATCAGTGGTCCCCCTGCCTGGCATAAACCCAAACTGCATCTCATTGATATTCACTCTTTCTCTAATCATACCTTCTAGAACTCTCTCCATTACTTTCATTATCTGATCTAAGAGCTTTATACCTCTGTAATTTCCCCTTTCCAGGGCATCACCCTTCCCTTTGTACACATTTACAATTACACTCTTCAGCCAATCATCTGGGACAACACACTCATATATAATCATATTTATCAGGTCAGTGACTAACCTCACCCCAATATCTCCTGAGGCCTTCAACATTTC